>JABUQX010126654.1:32500-35981 GCA_015478945.1 Trachelipus rathkii | reverse complement strand
AATAATAATAATAATAACTAATAATGAATAATAATATAAATAATAATAAAAATAATAATAATAATAATAATAATAATAGAATAATATAATTAATAATAATAATAATATAATAATAATAAATAATAATTAATATAAATAATTACATAATAATAATATAATAATAATAATTAATAAGAATAATAAAATAATTAAAAAATGAATAATAAAAATATAATAATTTAAGATTGCCAAGCGAAAAACGGTTCCAACGAAAATTAAAAAAATACCCGCGATATGGCAACAACGCCAAACGGCAACATCTAATGACGCACTGAGAGTACGACCGAGGAGCAGGAGGCTTGCCTCCCTTTATATACTAACAGGTATTGGATAAATTTTATTCCAGCTACGCCTATGTGCGAATGCAAGTTAAACAGTGGATAGGGAGGCAAAGCATAAATAGCTCATTTTTGATTTTATATTTCTTTAAGATTTTGTATTATTAACATCACTGTCGTTCTTATTATTATTAACATTTTATAATTTTTATTTTGTTTTTCTTAATTATTAATTTGTTCTTAAAAATATAAAAATAAGATAGGCAATGCCTACCCAGCCTATCCCTTAACTATACCCTGATATACTATATATATATATATATATATAATATATATATATAAATATATAAAAAACATATTATATATACACAATATATATATATATATATATATATATATATATATATATATATATATATATATATATATATATACTATCAGAGCTGGTGGCGCGCCTGCCTATGCCGCCGGGACCTAGTGCGGCCTAGCCGCCTATGCTCCTTATATTTTTTGTCACATCAATGCGCCATGCGCCTATGCGCCTTTGCGGCTGCGACTTTGCGCCGGCTGGTGCTGTTCGCAAAATTTATGTTGCCAAAAGTAAACTTTAGTGGCGATAAAAAAGCTGCGTTGATATCTGGAAGAAAAAACAATTTAAATTTTATGTAATTAAAAACACCGTAAAGTAATATCTACACGTTCCTCTTCCCACCATGTCCTTGTGGCCATGTTTCCCCCGAGAGGTTCCAGCGAGCGGCTGCAGAAGTTCGGGCAAATTTCAGAGCCATAGGTTGCAAATTTATTTGCAGGTAAAGAACTAATGAACTGATATAAAGATATAAATATTATATTATATATATATATATAATATATATAATATATATATACTATATAGTATATATAAGATATTATATATTATATAATATATATAATACTCTATATAAGTTTTACCTGGTGTGTTCTAGAAATGACATGAAATTAGCCATGCTTCTTAACTTCTAACTTCTTTAGGGTAAAAAAACAATGCTTGTTCCTGTTCATAAGGCGCGGCATATGAGGCGCAGAGAATTGGCGTGCCTGCCCCTATGCTTAGTTCCGCCTTTTTAATAATTGTTGGCGGGCCTATGCCGTCTGTTGGCCTACGAATTGATAGTTGCGCCATAGGTCGACAGCTAGGGTTTGGCGCAACGCCCGCTCTGATTTATACATTATATTATATATATATATATATATAAAATATATATATATATATATAATATATATATTATATAATATATAATATATATATATATATATAATATATATATATATATATATATATATTTATATATATATATATATATTATATATATATATATATGAATCTGGACGTGTGCCTGAGAAGTCGGATCAAAATAGGAAGGAATGAGAAGAAAACAAAAGAAAAAGGCCGAGGAAAGAGGAGGAGATTAAAATTTCAGAAGTGTTCACCATCTGATATGGAAAAAAATCTTACATCTTAAAGAGAAGAAGGTGGGATGGGCAAGTATGCTTTGAAGCAATTGAAACTTAAGACCATTTGATCTAATATTTAAATTAAAAAAAAACAATTTTTGGGTTAAAATAATTAAAGAAGATTTAATAAGCTACCAAAATGTATCACATTAGATGGTTGACTGCAAACCAAAATGTAACAAATTAAGTCTGCCAGGTTCCACCTTCGAAAGTTTGCTTCCCAAGAGGATTGAAGGTCATGTCGTTGACATGCTAACCTCCAGACCTGGCGAGAGTTTCCTTTTAAGCTCATCGTGGTTAAGGTAACGCTCTCTGGCTTAACATCCTTAACGCGGTAAGGGTTTCAAACCCGCACTTAGGACTTTTGACAAATACAAATTAAAAGCACGATTTAAGTTGCCAAAGTTCTGGTATTACCTATTTAGCTCGCCGAATAAAATTTTACCAAAGTGTACTCTGACCCGGAGTATGAGCGGGAGGTTTTGTTCCTGCAGATTAGCTGTTGAACGAGCAAGCCTTCATTTTGTTTTTTTTTTTTTTTTTTTTCCCCTCCGTTGGGGGAAAGGCAAAAAAACAAGGGCCTTTTTTTTTTTTCCCCCCAAAAGGGTGGGGAACCTGGCAGATTTCCATTTGATAGGCTCATCGTGAGTTAAGGGGATAAAGCGCCTTGGCTAATTTAACATCCTAAAGGGTAAGGGTTCAAACACCACTTAGGGATTTTTGAAAAATACAAATAAAAGCACAATTTAAGTGCCAAATGCTATTGTATATAATATTAATTATTATATATATAATATATATATTATATCATATAGTACTACTATATATATATATATATTATATATATAATATAGTATATATATATACATATATATATTATATATATATATATATAATATATATATATTATATATTATATATATATTATTCCATACTGGATGAGGATAAAAGAGGAAAGTGTGAAACATCAAGGATAAGCAAGGAGAAGTTTTGGTAAAATCATTAGACACAAATAGGAGATGGGAGTACTTCAGAGAACTGCTAAATGTGAATGAAAAACAGGGGAAGGAAGAGGGAGAAAGAGATGGTAGAGGGAGGAGGAAAACGAGGAGGAGGAGCGAGATCACAGTGGAAGAATTAGAGGTGGCTATCGAAAGCGATGAAGACCGGTAAGGCACGGGAAGATCTGAGTAGTCATAGAATGATAAAGAGGAGCGAGGAATATGAAAGAAGAAGTATTTGAAACTGATATTAGGTGTTGGAACGAGTGATGAATTACTCAGAAGGATGGGGAAGTCAATTATAGTGTCAATATATAAGGGAAAAGGAGATACAAGAGACTCTAAAAATTACGGGAAATTTTCTTGTTGAAAAACCAGCCTGGCAAACATATGAGGAAAAATGCAAGGAGAAAAGGTTGAGATAATGGTTGTAGAGCCCAGGAGTTTGGAAGGGCAGGACGGATATAGAAAGAACAGCAAGCACGACTGTCAAAAGTGCGAGAGTGGCCAAGAATAAATGGGAGAGAGACCGGAGAAGAGATCAAGGGGAAGGAAAGGACCTTACTCATTGTGAAGCAATGGATTGTAAGTCAGTATTCCGACTTAATGCTATCGGAGCAAGTGCTTGAAACGAGGGTATAAAGAGAATCCCAAGGCTTTCCGTGGGGT
>JABUQX010126654.1:0-15000 GCA_015478945.1 Trachelipus rathkii | reverse complement strand
CATCAGGGATGGATTCCTGTTATTTACCGAATCCCTGAGATTTTTCTATTAAAATACAAGGTTACAATTTTCACTAAACTTGATCTATTAAAAAGTATTATAATCTTCAAATGAACAAACAAAGTAACAAATAATTTACAATAAACATAACTTTTGATTTTTTCCTTATCAAACCATCTTAGAAGGGTTTTCAATTAGCTCTCCCGCATTTTAACTAATGGCTCATGCACTTATCGCTTTTGGAAAAACCTATAACGTATTTAGTGTATATTAACCCATGTTAATTTCTACTAAGAGGAGAGAGGAGCATGCTGAAATCCTAGAGAGAATACTTACTTTAATATATTTTCTTAATTTTAATATATTTTTCATTGGGAATAAATGCATGATTTAGAAGAGAGAGAGAAAGATAATTTCTTTCTGAAATAAGAAGTCAGTAATAAATAAATGGAGCCGAATTCAGAGGGAGTCCAAGCTATAAAAGGAGTAGGATAATTTAAAACCGTAAAGCAGCTGAAGTACATTTAGGGAGGATGAATTTTTTCAAAAACTATATCCTCGTCTCTCTAAAATTATAAAGCCACAAACTCTCGAAGTACGAGGAAAATCCTATAATTCAAATTAAAAAATATGGTGTAAAGAGAGTGATGAAGCTTATGTGGATGCAAAAATATCCTTAGAGAAAAACATCTCTTCAACAAGAGCAGTATGTTTAAATCATAAAGATTTTTTAACAGGATTCTAAAACTCAACGAAAATAGTTGTACCATTTTCGGTTAAGAGCTATTTTGCTTCTACTGTAAGAATTTTAAAAAATATTGTTATTTATCACAAGGGAAAAAAATCATATTTGTTCAAAGACGTTACGGCCGTCGTTCAAGCATTGAAAATAGAAAAAATCGGCTAATTTAAAAACAAAAAATAAAAATTAAAAGTTTGATTTGCAGAATAAAAAATCAAAATAAAAAATCAAATGATCAGAAATCGTCTTTGCCGATTATATGTTGCTTAATGTTAATGTAGATACTTGAAGAAGAAATAGCAAACTCCAAAGAAGGGGATGAAAGGGAAAATTTTATTCTTCTTTGTAATAAGGAGGAAGAGACTTAATATGAAAATATGTTTTGCATTTAAAAGGACTGAGGTAGCAGGCAAAACTATTTTAGAAGCGGATTCAGGAACCGTGACAACTTTAATGAATAGAAGGACGTTCCACGTATTAATTTTTTAGGTGTATTATTATTATTAATTATTATTACTATTATTACAATTATTACAATTATTACAATTATTACAATTATTACAATTATTACTATTATTATTACTATTATTATTACTATTATTATTACTATTATTATTACTATTATTATTATTATTATTATTATTATTATTATTATTATTATTATTATTATTATTATTATTATTATTATTATTATTATTATTATTATTATTATTATTATTATTATTATTATTATTTTATTATTATTTATTATTATTATTATTATTTTATTATTATGTATTTATTATTTATTTTTATTATTAATTATTTATTTATTATTATTTATTATTATTATTATTATTATTATTTATTATTATTATTATTTATTATTATTATTATTATTTATTATTATTATTATTATTTATTATTATTATTATTATTTATTTATTTATTATTATTATTATTATTATTATTATTATTATTATTATTAATCATAAGGTCACTGTTCTTGCTTAGAAAAATATTTTGGACCTTAATTTGGCTCACCTTACTTGGATACGGTTGCTATAAATGTGTTACCATTCTTCAAGAATACCTTCGATACCCAAAAACTGTCTCCACAGATGTCAGTATCACAGCTTTATATATATATATATATATATATTATATTATATATATATTATATTATATATATATATATACTATATATTATATATATATATATAATATATATATATATATAATAATACTATCATTTCATTCTCACCACATAGCCTCAATTCCGAGATCGGAAATTGGTACCTCAGTCCCGGAGATCGGAATTTGGTCAGGGAAAGTATTATTATGGATTTGAAAACAAGTGTTTATATATAATTTAAGCAAAAGACATCGAGGCCCGATACGCAAGCCCTACTTCAGTCGCAACGTAGTCGGCATTGCTGTCACCGCGGGGCATTGGTTCTCACTAGTACGCGGCCTTTCCAATGCGAGAAGTATGAGAAGAGTGATTTATATATGAATAGATTGTTCTATTGAATTAATATATATATTATATATATATATATTAATATATATATATATATATATAGTATATATAATATATATATATATATATATATAATATATAATATATTATATATATAGATTTATAATATATAATATATATATATATATAATATTATATATATATATAATATATTATTATATTATATATATAATATATATATATATATATATATATATATATATAATATATATATATATATTATATATATATTATATATATATATATATATAGTATATATAGTAATGCCTTAATTAAAAATATTATTTTTTGAAAATCTTTATATAAATAGAAGAAAATCAATACTCTTTGTAGTTTAATATCAAAATATGTTTAAATGAAATTTTTTGTAAGAATTTTAGCAGAATATCTCGGAACAAACTTGGCCCTCTTTCAGTGCTAATAAAGTAAATTAGAATTTATAACATAAATGCATAAAAAAATTAAAATTATATCACAAGTTTTGGGGTTAATTTTTTTGAAAAAATGTTGAGGAGGTTAGAATGTTGTTTGAATATATAATAGGTGGAATTTTTATGCAAATTAATTCGGTGAATCTTCTAAGGTGAGGTTTTCAATTGTTAATAATGCGGCGTCTATGGTCAATCTTTTGGATAGCTATGGTTGTGGGTAAGATCTTGTAACGGGTGAGGCCAGAGTTGGTGATTTTGTCTTGAAGTTGGTCATATTTGTGTTGGTAATTACGGCGGGTGAATCATGCGTTTCTCCAATGTATATGCTGTTACAGTGGGCACAAAGTATTTTGTAAACACATTGAGAAGTACAGGTGTTGGTGTGAGATTTAGGTTTAAGAATTTTTTTGAAAGGAAGAAGATTTGAAGATGAGGTAAGGATAGTTTTGGGAAGGAATTTTTTGCAAAAATTGTGAGAAGACGAAGGTAAAGGGAGGTAGGAAAAGTTGTGTTTATCACGAGGAGGTTGGAAGGTATAAAAGTTATTCTTCGCCTTACGGAGAGCAATGGTGATAATGTGTTGAGGATGGGATAGTTTACGAAAGGTTGAAGAGATAAAATTAAATTCATTTTGGAGGTAGGGGGGAGAACATATCCTTAAAGCTCTAAGGAATAAAGAGGATAAGGTACCAATTTTAGTGTTAAGAGAATGGGAAGAAAACCAGTGTATATAGGAAGGGTTAGAAGTGGGTTTTCTATAGACCTTGTATTGTATGTTATGGTGATCGGACCAAATTAAAAGTGTCCAAAAAGGGTAAGGTGTTGTTAGTTGCATGTTCTATAGTAAATGTAATATTTGGGTGGATGTTATTAATGAAAGTGAGGATATCAATAGGGTTAGTGTTAACAGGTACAGCTACGAAGATATCATCCACATATCTGTACCAAAAATACTTGATATTAAATATTTGATATTAAACTTACAAAGAGTATTGATTTTCTTCTATTTATATAAGGATTTCAAAAGTAATATTTTAATTAAGGCATTACTATCTATTATTACTGTTGACGTCTTAAGTCTATATACCGTTTATATAATGATTATATATATATTATATATATATATATATATATATATATATATTATATATATAATATTATTATATATATATATTATATATATAATATATATTATATATATATATATATATATATTATATATATTACATAGAGGGTGTATCATTCAATATTGCGGAAAAAAATTCAGTATAATAATTCCTTTGCATAAAATTAAGATAATATGTGTCGATAAACATTTCACCGATAACGCCTCGTTTCCAAGATACAAGGGGATGAAACCTATTTAAACATTAAGGTTACAATAAACAGTAAACTAATTTGAAGTAATTAAAAAATTCATTCAATTTATTGTAATTTTAAGATACATACATTACTGCACAGAAGAAAATATACAACATAAATAGTACGAAGCAATGGTGCACTAAGGTATAACAAGTTGAAAATGAGCACCCCCAGCGGCAATATAGGGCTCTATTCTGCGACGCATTGATTGGCGGACACATTCAAATATACCGTGTGTGTGCCCGAATTGTGTCACAAGATGCGATTTTGCGAGGCCTTTAATTCTTCGGGACTTTCAACTGTTGCTGAATAAACCAATGTTTCAGTTGACCCCACAAGAAGAAATCCAATGCATTGAGCGTCTGGAGACCGCGGAGCAAGGTTCTGTACCTCCTCGACCTATCCAATGGTGTGGATATACAGTGTTCAAATAGTTACGAGCAACTAAACTGAAATGAGCTGGAGCGCCGTCGTGCATGAAATACATTTTTGATCTTAATTGTAATGGGACGTCTTCCAGTAGTGTAGGCAGGTCATGTTCAAGAAATTGGCGAAAAACGTCTCCAGTAAGCCTCGCTGGTGAAAGAATGACCTATCAAATGCGTCGCAACAATTCCCGACCCATACATTCAAGAAAAACTGGTTGTTGATGGCGGGCTTTCAACTATTGCAGTGGTTCTTATCAAGCCCCCATATGTGATTGGTGTGGAAGTTCGATATTGCGGTCGTCTGGAAAAATTGCCCTCATGTGAAACAATATCTCTGGGTAATGGTGATGTCTATGTCCATTTTCAATTGCTTCCATCGCCACAAACTTACTATTCTCTACAGGGAAAATCTGTTGGTACATAGTGCCTGCACTCGTGAGGAGTGTGATTTTTCTTGAATTTCCATTTTCAATACATTGAAAACTTTTTGCTCCAGCGAGCGAGTTACCGAATCGGTGTAGTCAACGTCGGTACCTACCTTTCTGTATACTTTGTTGATAGGACTGTTCTCAAGTTCATTGGGAACCTGTTTTTCGACATCTGGAGTTGATACTGTGCGAAGTCGCCCGTTTCCATTAAGTTTTTTAAAACTTCATGTTTCTCTAAGACGTTGATGGAGACGTGCAAACATTGTATGATGCGGGATGAAACGATTAGGGTACATTTCTTCATAGAGGCGCATGGCTGCTAATGAATTACCGTTCGTACGACCGTAAACATAATGCATATCGCACATTTCACTGTTTGTGTAATTCATTTTGAAAATTATGAGCAACACTCGAACACAGAAACTGACACGACACGGACTAGATATATGTATAAATGAAGGGAGATACGGAAAACTTAGTAAATGAACAGGTAGGTAAACTTTGCCTACGGTATACCTTGTGCTATATTATTAAAGGTTGAGATTGTGGCAGGGGACGTGCAATGGAATATAATCAGATATGTCCCACATAAGTTTCATCACTGTATCTTGGAAACGAGGCGTTTTGGGGAAATGTTTATTGACACATAATATCTTATATTTATGCAAGGAATATCATACTGAGTTTTTTCGCAATATTAATGATATACCCTATTATACTAATTATATATATATATATATATATAAATATTATATACTATATATATATATTATATATATATATTAATTATATTATATATATATATTATATATATATATTATTTATATAGAGTATGATATTTACGGAAAATTCTTTCTTCCCCCTGAGGCTTCAACCAGAGATGGAAAAGTATGTTTACGTTAATGAGTATTGAACACACTTAAATATTACACAATTTTATAAATGATTTTGTAAATGATTAAATAAATTAATAACCCCGTCTAGCCTTCTTGGACGTACGCGAACCCACACGTCAGTAGTGGGATTGAAAATTAAGGTTTCTTATGATTTTGGCTACTTTTCTTCATTAATTTGGCAACTTGGTCGTCTTGTAGAGTTTCATAGTGATGAGATTTGGTCGGTAATACGACCAAGTTGAAAATTAATGGGAGAAAAGTAGCCAAAAGCATCAGAAGAAGCCTTAGTTTTCAATCCCAGTCCTGGACGATTGAAGGTTCGTGCAAGTCACGAAGCTAGACGGGATTATTAATTATATTTAATCATTTACAAAATCATTTATAAAATTGTGTATTAAAAAAGAAAAAAAAAACTAAGTAATAAAACTACGAGTAAATTGTAGTTATATATGATTATATATATATATATATATTATATTATATTATATATATAATATAGTATATATATATATATATATATATATATATATATATATTATAAGATATATATATATATATATTAATTATAATATATATATATATCAGATAAAGCACCTATAAATGTAATTATTTTTGACAAAATTAGATTTCTACAAATTACCTCATGTAAAATAAATCTTGTTGTGCAACTTTTTCCCAAAGTTCACAATAAAATCAAGCAAGAACCGTTCTTCTGTATGCAAAAGCAATAAAAATTTGTAATAAAATGACTAAATACATAACCTTTTTTAAATAATAAAATTGATAAATTTTCTAGAAATTTAATTCAAAATCTAACATTTAATCATTATTTCAAGGTAATAACATATTAAATATTGTGTTATGCAGCATTGTGTTACATACAGTGCTAGCCTACCGTCTGAGATGTGCAAATTTTGAAACTCTTCCGAAAGGTTCATATTTCCAATCTTTAATATGAAACTTTAGCAAGCAATAATACAGCAAATCACTAAGAAAACAAATTTCTTCTTGGCATTTACACATGATTGCATATTGCAAAAGTTGTAAAAATAATATAATAATGCATTCTCTGAGGGTACGCTTTAATCTGTGTTCAAACGCTGTACGCCAGATAATTATTATAGGTTATTTCTTCTCAGTCTGGCACAATCGAAAAATAAATTTGACGGATGAAAAGGATTCAAGAAGATACCAATTTCGGATGTCAAAGTCGGGTCATGGTCTCGGAAATTGTCCATTGAACGACTCCAAAGAAAATGGGTATTGAAAGACTCCTAAAAAAAACAAATTCTTAAGCGAACAGAACCTTCCTCAACAGGCCAAGTTTAGATGCAATGATTAAATTTGCATACATAGACGCAAAACACTCCCATGGGATAAAAGATGATTGACTTCCAGGGGAACAAAATAGAAGTTTTAAAGAGGTAAATTTCACACTTCAGCACAGGGCTGTGGAGCAACTAAAATAACTTTGAGCTCCGCACCTCCGTCTTACGGTTCCCCTTTAGAAATACTATGACCAATAAAATAAATGTGGTTCCGCTTCGAACCACTTTTATTATAAATTAAACAATTTTTCCTCCAACTCCATCACAAAAAAAAAAATATCAGCTCTGACTCCGACTCCACAGTAAATTCACATGTTCCAAAAATACCATGAATCAAGGATGGGGTTTTAAGAAAAAAACGTCCCCCAAAAAATGAGAATATAGTATATATTATATATATATATATATATATATATATATATATAATATATAATTAATATATATCATATTAAGAATATATATATATATATAACGTATATATATATATAATATATATATATATATAATATTATATTTATATATATATATATAATATATACTATATATATCTAAATATATTATATATATATATATAATATATATAAGTATAATATACTATAATATATTAAAATAATATATATAATATATATAATATATAATATATATATATATAGTATATATTATATATATATATTATATAATATATAGTAAAATATATGATATATATATTAATATATATATATATATATATAAATATATATATATATATATATATAATAATATATAATAGCTATATATATATATAAATAATATATATATATAATATATATATATAAATATATATATAATATATATATATTATATATATATATAATATATAAAAATATTAAATATATATATATAAATATATTATATATGTATATATATATATATATATATATAATATATATACAAATATATATATATAAATATAGTATATCATATATTTATATATATATATATATATATATTTGTACCACAGTCTGTTTGGGTATGCCTGTCAGGTGCTACTCTCCAGAACTTCTCCAAAAAATTCTATTCTCAGACTTCGTTCCTGCTCTACTTCTCTATCGCTAACCTCTACGTCTGTAACGGCCTACCGCACCGATCTGCATCTATTCCCGGCATTCCTGCTGGTCCTCCTCTTCTGGTCTCCAATTAATGATCCTCCTTATCTCTCCCATCTTCCTTCTTTCACATTCAAACCATCTTAACTTGGTTCTCCCACGCATTCCAAAACAGTTCCACTCCCAGTTCTTTCTCACCGAGTTCACCCCTTCTGTCCTCACGATCGTCTCTAATGATTATAACACTCCATTTCCCCCCCCACAAAAAAAAGCTGATGTTGGCTCTAATTTGTCTAAAATAACCGTCGGATTTTTGTATGTATTCATGCCTCCAGCATTCAGATTCATACAACAAAATATCGGCTCTCTAAGCAATGTTTTATAATTAATACTTTACCTCTGTTGGCTATCCTCTCTCTTAGCAGAACGGTATAACTTCCCACATTTTGTGAGAATCTCCAATTCCTCCCTTCAACTCGTCATCATTGTCTCCTTGAATCATCAAATACCAGGCCAGAATACTAATCTATCCACTTCTTAAGCCTTGGTATCTTCTATGTTAACTATATCTCCTTCCTCTCTCTTGCAATCCCATTATTTCGTTTCTCTCCTGTTTATTCTCATACCCAATGACGTCGAGTACCTATCATCCACACTCACAATTTCTGCAGTGTCTTCTCAGCTCCTGAATGTTATTACTGATTTACTGCCGCATTTCCGCATAAAACCACGTACCCCTATTTCTCCCTTATACATCCTTTTAAGACAACTGGTCCAGGTAAAATGCAAGAGCCAATGGTGACAGTAACTTCTTGTGCTAACTCCTGTTTTTCACTGTCAAACCATTATCTCCTCCTGTTCCTCTAACCGTTTTATTGGGTTTTCATACATACTTTTTAATGGCGCCATACCAGACTTTCTGGTATGGCATACATACTATTTCTCTAACACTCTCCACAGTCTCTTCCTATTTAATTCTACTCGATGCCCTTCTCCAGTCTATGAATCCGCATGCGCCTTTCCTAATTCACTCTAATGATTTTCTTGTTTAACATCTCATGTAAAAATATTAGGTCAGTGGTACTTTATCCCGTGCTCTGAAACCATGGCTGGCCATTTCCCGATGTGTCCTCGACTAATCCTCAACTCTTTTTCCAAAAATCCTCTTCATATATTTTAACTCACTCCCAATCCATACAATACTGATTCCTCTATAGTTTCGTCCATATTCTTTATCTCCCTTCTTATGTAATCGGGCAGATTACTGCTTTCCTCCATTCTGTTGGTATTCTTTCTTTCTTTCCATCTTCGGTGTTAAAAGCTTGTCAACCATTTTAGTTATTTCTCTCCGTTTGAATAGCTCATATCAATTCCATCTAAATCCTGCACTTTCACATTTTTTGAGAAGAATCTTAATTGCCTTTCATTCCTCTATCTCCTATCATTCTAATTTCCCATGTTCTTAGTCTACTTCTCAGGAGATTTCCCTCCTGTTCCTCCCTCCTTCATCCTACGTTCAATAATTCTTCGAATACCCTGTTCCATCTTTCCGTCCCTCCTCTTTCCATTAGAAGAGATTCTTCCCTCCTTATTCAGAACAAAGGTTGGCATTAAAAAACACACCCAAAAATGACCAAAAAAGCCCACGCCAATAAAACCCAAAAAGCCCAGCTGTAACGTTTTTTTTTTATTTTTTTTTTTTTTTTTTTTTTTTTTTTTTTTTTTTTTTTTTAAAGCCATTATTTTCAACAATTTGAGAGATTTTTTTAATATTTACTATTTTTTTTCAAATAATAACAACTATTTAATGTTTCATTATTAGTTAGCCTAATTGCATTTTATTCCATGATTCTTCAACTGATATATCTTTGTAAATCTTGAAATAAATGAGTAAAAAAAAATTTTTTTTTTAAATTTAATACAAGAGTACAAATGAGTGTAGTCTTTAATAGAGTTTATATGACTAGAAGATAATAAGAGAGAATTTCATTATTTAAACCTGAAAGATAGTTAAGTAAACTGGATAATCAATGTAATAGATAATCTACATAAAAGAATAAAATATTAAATAGCTCGATAACCATAATACACGTTTTTGAGTTTTGAACAGCAGCGTCACTCTGTCTGATCCCATGACCGAACCGAGGAAAAAAATAAAAAGTTTCTTTTCGTAGAGCTTTTATAGAAGACTTGTCCTTGATTGAATGTGAACTAGTACATTCTTATGAAGATTTTGGGTTTATATCTAGTGCGCTGTTATGAAATCCATTAAAACTTCAAATAATTTTTTGATATTATTTGTTAGAAAAGTTTCTAGTTTTGGTAGCAGTGTATAACTCAAAGGCCAGGAATGGAACTACCATATTAATGGAGATTTTTATAAAATATGAGAAAAACAACAACAACCAACAGAAAAGTATTAGAAAATAAAAAGATAAATCGTTATCTACAACCTTTCGAATCTCGTAATACATAAATATATCACAGAGATCTATACAAAACAGAAATAATCACAAGAATGTCTAATTCTAAATATACACAGCTAAGCCTAATACACTTCTCAATGCGAGCTTATTGAATATTGGTCTGCCTAATTATAGACAGGATCCCGATAGTTCAAATAACTATCGATGTATTTATACTATATATTATTTTAAAAATATCAAAAGTAATTCGATAATTAATCGATGCAGAAATCAACTACTATAATCCATGCAGAAAAATTTATCGAAAAGATTATATAGAGCATTAGAATATAAAATGTGAAAAGACAGTAAGAAAGCCACAATGGGCCTACGAGACCTTCCCAGCCAAGCCCAATAGAACCAAACACATGTTTTCAGTAAATCCCCAAAGCACCCCTAGGGGCTTGTCAATATTTACATAGTAAAGGTTATAAAAAGTCTAAACATGCTTATCCATAATCCAGCTAAAGCAACGCCTAATGGCTTTGTCAATAACTTGCATAGTATACACAAAGTTTAAACAACTAAAAGAAAAAAAAAATATGATATAGTACACGCTAACACACTACAAGCTTTAATAATATGCAGTTTAACCTTAATAGACTACTGTAACAAAAACCCGCCAATTTTACTTAAACCATATCTTGATACCCAACCAATCCATATACCTATCCAATCTTTTCTTAAAATTGTTGCTAATCGAGTCGCAGCTCGATACAACCTCCTGTGGCAAAGCCATTCCAAAATTTACAAACCCTATTATGGATGAATGCTTTCCTTAGAATCAAGATGGGAAATGCTTTCTCTATTTTCTTTATACCCCTGTCTCCATTCCGTGCTCTCTATGAAGAATTATTGCTCTCCATATGTATCATAGATCAAATATTTTGTGGACTTTGTATAATATCCCCTCTGAAATCGCCTTTCACAGAAAAGATTCTAACCTCTTCGAGCTCTTCTATAGATCTACCCTCAAACCTGAAATCATCCTGTTGCCTACGTTGCAACTCTCAAGCCATATTAGAGTCTTTCTTTAAATAAGGGGCCCAAACTTGTGCAACAATACTCTAATACTAGCCTAACATAGCTTATTAACATTTACTTATAATTTCTTTGCTCTTGTAAAAACAACATAAACGATTTATATGCGCAGCATCTAATCTAGCGATTTATTCTTACGTCCAAGCACTGATTAGCTACTTTTAAATTCCTGTTCTAATCACACCTAGCAATCTTTCCTTGGTCTCCATGACCTCAAGTTAATCCCCGTTTATATCTGTAAGATAAAAACTTTTATTTGGAGTAGAAGAGAATAAATGAAATAGAATGGCTATGTTAAATTAATTGGCGAACCATATGGGGCCGGAACCGGAGCTGGTGGTTGCGGTGCCAAAATGGAATTCTGGCTCCAACATATTATTACAAATGGGGTGTCTACATATATGTTTTCACTGGTGTAGAGTTCATTTTTGAGGGTTTCAGTTTGGCCTAGCTGTTCTACTTCTAGCAACGACATGTCCTACATCCTAGAATACCCCAATATTAGTACCTTACCCTATTGTTATACAGGTACGTGGTCGATTTGGTGTATTATTAGAAGTGTTAGGATGTTCTTCTTACGAGTTAGTACCGCAATCCCTTTTCTAGCATTCTAGCAAGCGTGACCTACATCATAGAATACACCTGATATTAGTGTCTACCCCTATGTTTATGGTTTGAGGTATGAGGATTTCAATTGGTGGGTTTAGAAGTTGTTTAGATGGGTTCCCTCTTACGAGTTCGTACCTCCTACCCCCCTTTACTGGTGAAGTATTCAACTTTGGTTATTTTTCCAGCTAGAAGCCGTTGAAACTGGTGTCTATCCTATGTTTGCGAGGTAAGCCGAGCTTGATTTTCAGGCATTACGCGAGTGGATCAAAGCTTTCCTTAAGGTCTTTTTGCACCGCTGCTGCGGTGCTCATATATATATTTTTGTTTTTTAAAGCTTTCAAAGTTACGATATTCTTTTCAAACGGGATACCATGTTTGTTGAAGGTGCAGGAATTCATGTAGATACCTTGAACCTAACTTCGATTTCCCTGTGATGTAACCTGCCTAACCTCCACACCCTACACTACGACACACACGCACATACACTCACCACGCACGGATACTATACACACACACACCGTCGCTAGGGGCTACTTAGTACACATGACCACTTACCGCTAGGTCTACTATACACACATACACCCGCCATTGATACATTACACCAACCTAGATCACACTAACAACTCACCATACAACACACACACTATGACGACTTATACACACATACACATACACCCATTCAGACACTGTACATCCACCATCAGACCACTTACACTCCCCATAAGACATTACACTCACACACCCACAAAACACACACTCTTCGATATTTTGAATGCCTCAAACTTTGATGCCTCAGCCTTTGATGCCTCAGCTTTGATGACTCAACTTTGATGCTCACTTTGATGTTTCATCTTTGATACCATCTTTTTGATGATTCATCTTTGTTACTGGAAAAAGGGGAGGAGTATGAAGAAGAAAAAGAAGAAAGAATGAGGAAGGAAAAGAAAGAAAACGAAGAAGAAGAAGAAGAAGAAAGAAGAGAAGAGAAGAAGAAGCAGAAGAAGAAGAAGAAGAAGAAGATAGGACAGAAAAGAAGAAGAAGAAGAAGAAGAAGAAGAAGGAGGGGAGGAGGAGGGAAGAAGAAAAGAAGAAGAAGAAAAAGAAGAAAGAAGTCGCTCCATCACGGAGCAAATGAGCCGGAGCCGGAGTTTGTGATGGGCGGAGTCACACTGGAATTCTGCTCCAGTGTGCATATTGAGTCACTTGAGGTGTTGTTATATATGTTTTAAAGGACATAGATTCCGAATTTTGGGGAATGTCGTAACCCAGAAATGCAGTTTCCGACGGTAACCCTGTGAGTGGGTCCTCAGCCTGAAAAAACGAAAAGATCTTATACAGAGTACATTAAAGGACCAAGAAAAGATGAAGGAAGGAAAATAGAAGTTTCGTAAGATAGAACAAACTGAATCATTGGAGGCATCGGTACAGGCACCGGTGCAGGGTCGATGCGGTGCCGAGTTAGTAAATATGTGCTTATCATCATAATATTAGTGTGTTTATATATATAATATATATATATAATATGATATATATATATATATATATATATATATAATAATATATATATATATCATATATATAAATATATAATAATATATAATATTATATATATATATCTTCATGATGTAGAATATGAATAACATGTTTTCAATACACTTCCACGGTGCTCTAGGGACACCGTAATGTGGAACAGGGGTGTCGTAACCCCCAATGTGGTTTGTTGCCCTTAAATGAATGTGTTGAAACAGATATAAGTTAAAATGACATAAACTAAGCTCTATCAACAGCCCCATTGGTCGTCAGTAATATATGTGCCGAACGCCATCTTCTTGTTTGTACAAATATATTGTATTGAATACGTTAAAACACAGAGAACTGTAGGAGGTGGTACTATGGGAAAGCTGTTTCTTAGTCATACCAATGGTAATATCATAATGTGTATTATAACAAGCTGAAATATCATCAAAACTTGCAGCCGACCTTGGTGTTAATTCGTGCATGAAGCTATAATTGAATCACGCAAGACAGGTTTCCCTATAATTACGTAGTAGAACGTTGTATGCTGTGGAGATCTTGTTTTGGGTCGCAGTATGGATTACCGATGAGTGGGGGAGATCAGTGCCGTGACGTGGGTGTATATGGACGGAGTGTCGTGTGTAGGTATGTTTTAGTAGAGGCGGGATGCGAGACGTGTCGTTATACGGCACATCATAGTCTTAACCAATTTTATTTTCAAACTGAGGTATTGTTATTTATAGATAACGCTGTTTCCACATTACCAAAGTAGGACCGTAAATGAGCGATCTAAAGTTACCAAGTTCGCTGAGTTAAACTTAAAGTGATTCGAGATAAAGTTTATCAGTAAAGTAATTTTTCAGTGTCGAGGATAGAGATTCTATATTTTTAATGTATTAAATATCTATAATGGTATTGCTTTGGTCAAGAAAATACAGTTGTGTGTTGAGGGTGCGGTATTTGAGAGTGTAAAAAGCCTGCTTTTTAATGTTTGAAAAAACATTTTAAAAAAAACATTGTTTTCTTCCTGTGGCCTTCCTTGGTGTGTTGCATAACGAAAGACATGTTTTTACCGGGACTTGATGATAAAGCAATAAAGCAGTAACAACACTACAACAAACGGCGCCCCGAAGAGGCGGTGCCCGTAT
>JABUQX010126653.1:0-17046 GCA_015478945.1 Trachelipus rathkii | reverse complement strand
TCAAGTCATATTTTTGTATAAAAACTTTTATTTTATTTAAAAATATATTTTATGGTTATAACTTAAAATTTGCATTTTTTACATACCCTAAATCAGTATATCAGTAAATCAATAAATCAAACCATCATCCCGCCACCCACCTGTCCATCCATGATCTATTGATCTATTGATCTATTGATCTATTGATTCAAGTCATATTTTGTATAAAACTTTATATTTTATTTGTTTAAAAATATATTTTTATGGTTATAACTTAAAAAATTTGCGTTTTTTTACATACCCTAAAGAAGTAAATCAGTAAATCAAACCACCATCCTGCCACTCTCCTTTCCATCCACGATCTATTGATCTATTGATCTATTGATCGATTGATTCAAGTCATATTTTTTACTAAAATTGTTATTTTTTTACCCAAAGAAAATCAGTAAATCAGTAAATCAGTAAATCAAACCACCCTCCCCACCCTCCTCCCCACCCTCCCATGATCTATTGATCTATTGATTCGTCACATTTCGAGTCATTTTGGATAAACATAACATAAAAACAAGTTCTTTATAGCCTGATCAACGAATATATGTTAACGTAACAAAGTTTTCACATTAATAAAGCTAACATAGCATCACCTTAACAAAGAATATAATGTACAACAACAAACCTAACACACCTCAAGCCCGAATAAACGGCTAAAATTAACAAAGTTCCACACTTAACGACAGTAAAGTAACTAACATAGCATACAAAAACGTAACCTATTCAAACTTTGTCAAGCATATCTCTAGCATATCACTGTTAATTTTACATTGACATGGTAATATGTAACAAAAATTTACCATAACCTTACCTGACTATCATATTACCTAACGGCTAAATGCAAACATAGTAAAGGTTTATCTTCTGCAAAGCTAAACTATGAACATTTAATACTTAACACACACACGCACATACACACACACAAACACACACAAACATGCCATACGAATAAACAGTTATCATGAACAACTTAACCACTAAAGCGCAGATAAGGGGAAGTAAAACAACTTTTCATTTTTCTAACATAATTTTCATTGAAAAGAGTGTTATATAAAATACATAAAAACATAAGTTTATTTTAAATATAATAATTCATCTAAGCAGGAGACATAGGATTCAACATAAACTGGGTATGTTCTATATATCTCTCCAGATATTCAACACCTTTTGAAAGGATATAAGTATAAAAGCGTTCTGCAGCACTAAACTATTTTTCTGCATATTTTGGTTAACAGCACTCATTCTTCTCGCATCCAGAGAAGTAAACTTATCCATGTTGATAGTTATTAGCATACTCCTGTATACCCCATTATACGGTAAACCACATGTTTCAGTGTAAATATCGTAGATTACACCATGAGCTATATGTATTAAGTCCTCAAGTATGTCGACGTCGTCAAGATGTGATGTTAATGCGTTTTTTAATTTAATTAAAGCTGTAATATTTTCAGATGTTCGACTGTGAACCCTATACATGTACGCCAGAAGGTAGCATTATCGATGGGCATCCAATAGTTGCATTCATCAAGGCTTTTAATATTGTCACACGACGAGAAAACAGAGTCTATTCTATTAGAACCTCTCACACTGTCTCCCTAGCTAGATATTTCATTACGAGTCGATACATCAGACGACACACACTTATACTTAACCCATGCTGCTGCGATGTCGATAATCTTGATGAATTCTTCAACAGAAATGAATAAGGGTCTATTATTTGCACCTCCGGCTGGAATACAAGCAATGTATCGGTCTCCATTCGGTTTACGAATAAATATAAATGACACATCGTTGGGAATAACGAAAGACCTCGTAAAGATATCAACAACAAGCGTTGAGATGCGAGGAGATGCCATCATACCAGCACAGCGAAAATGTCCTACTGATGAAAATCGAGTGTATAAACAATCTTCAAATGTAATGAGATTCTTTCTTTCAACCAATGATAAGAAAGTAAACAAGAATATGACGTACGAACGAACCACATCAGTTCAAAAGTGCCTATTATCTTAAGCTGAGGCAACAACAAAACAATAAACATGTTTACTATGGTAATGTGTGTATACAAAGGAGACTACACAGCCAAATTGGACATGAAACGAGTTTAGACAAAAACAAAGTGGCATGCACACACACACACACACACACACACACACACACACACACACACACACACACACACACACACACACACACACACACACACAATAATAATAATAATAATAATAATAATATAATAATATTATAATAATAATAGTAATAATAATACACACACAATAATAAAAATGATACTAATTATAATAATAATAATAATAACACACAATAATAATAATAATAATAAAATAATAATAATAATAATAATAATAATAATAATAATAATAATAATAATAATAATAATAATAATAATAATAATAATAATAATAATAATAATAATAATAATAATAATAATAATACTAATAATAATAATAATAATAATAATAATAATAATAATAATAATAATAATAATAATAATAATAATAATAACAAAAATAATAATAATAATAACAAAAATAATAATAATAATAATAATAATAATAATAATAATAATAATAATAATCACACACACACATAATACACACACACACACAATAATAATAATAATAATAATAATAAAATAAATAATTATAATAATAAAATTTTAATAATAATAATAATAATAATAATAATAATAATAATAATAATAATAATAATAATAATAATAATAATAATAATAATAATAATAATAATAATAATAATAAAATAATAATAATTGTGATAGGATATATATAATTATATTATATACATATATATCTCAATGTTCATCACATACATATCGTTTTTACGAGGACTTAAGATTTAAAAGCGCTAAGTCTTTACACAAAAACCAGTCATTTTCATCGTTATACCTAAGATATTTTTTCACTTCATCGATACCATCACGGAGTACATATGTTAAAAGTTCACGTTCAGATACTAAAATTTGTTTACTAGATAGATCAGCTTGGTAAATACTTTCGTACCATTGTTTTCTAAGTAGATAGACGAATTTCTGTACATCTATAGAATTTAAGAAGCGTTCAATGATAGTCTCAGAATCATCGACCAGCATTTTCTTGAATGCGTAATATTCCTGGTATAACATGTAATGTGCAACAGTTACATAATTAGACAGCATTTCCGATTTCTTCGTTTGCATTATTACCCTCCTACGAACCTCCGACAGATATTTTATCTGTGGTAATCCAGAAATACAGATTCTACGAGCCGTAGGTTCAAATACGCCTGTTTCATTACACATCTTTCATATTCGAACTACCAATCTCGGAAATTATACACTTAGAAAAAGAGAGAGTAAGATGGCTGCCTTTGTGACACCCTCTTCTGCTAATAATCGTTTTCGGTGAGTCTAAAACTTCGGTAGAAGAGTACTCCTTAACCCATTCAGCAGCGTGGAGACATATACAGAGTAGTTCGTCTGTACTCATAAAAATATGTTTGTTACTAGAGTATACAGATTGATTAATACAAGTGAAAAAATCCGAACCATTTGGGTTTCTTTTATATAAGATTGAAACACCACACCCTGGGATCTTTTACCCACTGTATATTGTCTTGTATAGAGGTATATCTGTTAAGACGTAACATGATGCACACTTTAGTGAAAAGAGAACACTTTTTTGAAACAGAACATAGAACCTCCTAAAGCTCTTCAAATCCACAATTATTAAAACTTCTAAAATAATTTGCGCGAGAAAAGTAGTTATGTAACTTATGGATAAACATGCCTTAAAGAGATAAGGAATATTTTATATATCAGAGAAAGGTACAACACCACTGTACAGCTGTCAACTCCGACTTCTCTGACTCAGGCTCCCTCTCCGACTCTTTCCTTCTCTGACTCCTGAATCTCGACTCCTCATTCAAAACTTCAAATATGTATCTCAACATTCCCTTTTACTGAAGACCTCTCTCCGGGGGGTCCCCAAACACCTTTTACGGACTTATAACCATCATATTCGAGATTCACGGGTTCGATAACATATATAAAGATACAAATATTGTATTATTATACAAATATTTTACTAACTCGGCACCGCACTACTGAGCCCAAAGCACCGGTGCCGGCCTGATCTCCAACTGATCCGCAATCCGACTCCGCACCAACCCTTTTCTCCAAATTTCAACCTTCTAGCTTTGAACATTTCTGATTTTAGCGGCAGCACTCTCCATAGATTATCAAAAACTCTGTCTACAAAGAGGTTACGGTCACCACATAGCGCGGTTCCAATCCAATCCGATATGATGTTTAACCCGGGTGAAAGTATCTCACTTATGAGTAGCTCAAACTGTTCCGTAACTACTATATATATATATATATATATACATATATATGCATATATATCAGTTATTACATATATATATATATTATATATATATTATTATTATTATTACATATTATATATTATTATTATTAAGTTGGTTGTACAGTATATACATATATATATATATATATATATATTATTATTACATATTATTATATATATATATATATATACATATATTATTATTATTGCTACATAGTTATTGAATTGCTATATATATATATATATATATATATTATTATTAGCATAATATATATATATATATATATATATATATTATTATTATTATTATTATTAGTTATTGTTATTATTAAAGTATAGTATATATATATATATATATATATTGTTGGTTATTATATATTATACATATATATATATATAGAGATAGCAGTTATATAAGAGCAGAGCATATATATATATATAAGAGTTATATATATATATATATATATATATATATATATATATATATATATCATAAGTTTTTATCAGTGTCCATATCGATTGCATGACTTGAATCACATTTGAAACAAAATGAAACTGTAGGAAGGGAAAAATAAAAACTGTATTGGAAAACAAAGAGCTTCACACTCTTTAAAATATTCAAAAGGTTAAATCTATGTTACCCAACGTTACTTACATAACCCATTTAATTTAAACATGGTCCTTTTTTAGAACGTTACCAAACTTATATTATTATATAATTTATTTAACTTTCCATCGTTTCAATAAACAGCAAAACATGCTATATTGTAGCTATATAAACATATAAGAAAAAGTTCTCAAAACAACTCACTATGCGCGCCTGTTCTACATTTTGTCTGATAACAACATGAAAAAAATTGACTTCAGCTTCATGGACACAGATAATGGACAAAGCCATATATATATATAGTTATATATATATATAGCATATATATATATATATATATATATATATATATATATATATATATAGCATATATATTATATATATATATATATATATATATATAAGATATAGTATAGATTCAGCTGTCATCGAGTGTGACTCGGTGGAAACTAGAAGAGAGGCGAAAAAAAGAAGTATTAGAAGGAAGATTCACAAGAATATGGAATATCTTAAAGGCTTATATGTTAAAGATGCAAACATGATAAGAAACCTTTCAAAGTATCTTGAAGTATTTGTAAAATTTTAAGAATATATAATTGTAATTAATTAGGGTCTATTTCAGTAACTAGTAAAATGATATTATTAGAAACCTCATAGAATTTAAAATTTTAAAGTATTACTTTATATTATTACTATTTTAAAATTCATGATGGAGGAGTAACATTTTTCTTAATTATGTATTTTTAATTATTTGAATAAATTGTAAAAATTAAAAAAATAAGAAAACTTGGAAACTTTATGTACTAGAAAGTGAAGCTATGTTTCATGAAGTTAGTCGAGCCCATAGAAGAAAATATCTTATCTCTCTGCCTGATAGCAAGTGGCTGAAAACCCTTCTATCATGTGTTTCTTTTCGTGAATGGTGACGATGATAAGTATGAAAACTTATCAGCCGCCAACACCACCCTGCAGCTATGTGGGATATGGTGTTTTTGTGTAAACAATGAAATAAAGTAAATGATATATATATATATATATATATATATATATATATATATAGTTACATATATACATACATGTTGCTAAGTTGCTATTACAGCAGCATAAAGTTAGTTGAAAGAGCAGTGCTGAAGGTTGTTATTATATATATATATATATATATATATATATATATATATATATATATATATATATATATATATACTGTGTAATACATATATATATCTATATATATATATATATATATATGATATATATATATATATATATATATATATATATATATATATATATATATATATATATATATATATATATATATATATGCATAGAATATCAGTTTGTACAGAATACGGCCAAAAGTAATTATTTACCCAACTTGATGCGAATTTAAACTCTTCAAAAATGTGTTTATAAAAAATTGTTGGAACAGAATCTTTGCCAAAAAATTTCATAATACGTTTGAAATCTCTGCTACAATATTGTATTGAAAGCTACGATTATTTATGCTTCTTTGTGACATTGATGTGTATATATATGTAATCTTTTTGAATACTTAAAAGATTTGTAATTATTTTTACTAGTTTTGTGAAATAATGAAATCGTTATTATTAATATTTCGAATGCTAGACAAAGCTTTAATTAAAGCAAAAACGATCTAGCTACATTCGAAATTTAATAAACTTAAATATTTTTTAAAATAATTTGTAAATATATATATATAAAAGAATTAATCATCGAATATAGTTTACTTAAACAGTTTTGGGTTAACTTTTTTATGGTAGGATAAAACATCACGATTTCAAATTCAAAATAGTTTAATAAAATTTTAATTTGTATAAATGCATTACTTGTCATTTATTGTTGGCTCTTCTAATATATAATATGCTGTAATTTTTGCTAATTTTTTTTCTCGGTCAAATTCGAGCTTTAATAAATCCTAAATTGTATTAAGTATTTGTGATAAGATAATATAGGGGATAAATTTATTAAAATATTTAGCCGAATGCTAGACAACGCATTTTATGGCAAGAATAATCTAGCTACATTGGATAAATAACTGAAATATATTTCAATAAATAAAATATATATATTATATATATATATATATAATATATATATATATATATATATATATATATATATATAGCAGCAGAGAGTATATATATATATATATATATATATATACATATATATATTATATATATAGCATATATGGTGTGTTGCAGACAGCATTCACATTTATGATTCGTGTGGTTTTCTGTTCAAAACAAGTTCAGAAAGGTTATGTTTTTTACACTTTAGGTGGGTAAGCTTCCTGGAATTATGCCGTGTGCTTCAAGCCACTAAACAATTTTATTAAAAACCTAACTTCTAACTTAACTTTTCTGAACTTAGAAATTTTTGTGGACATTTTTTTGGTCCTCAAATGTGTGGGTCGCTGTCTACAGCTTTACCTATATATATATATATATATATATATATATATATATATATATATATATATAGTTTTTAGAAGATATATATATATATATATTGGTGCTATATATATATATATATATATATAAGGTTATTATTATATGATATATATAAAGTAAGTATATGTATATATATTAATATATATATATTCTGGGCAAAATATCGTTTCTATGAAATTTACCACGAGCTAAAAATATTACTATCGCGTTTTTCATGTGTAGCTTTGTCTCGTCTTTGGAGTATGGGTTTTTATAGATTATGGAGTTGTACATTTTCTAAAAGTAGATTAATTTGAATATTCATTTGCTACTGTCGAGGTAGATGGTCCAAGACGACATGCAGATGTAAACTCTTTTGATGTTCCAGTAAAGAATGAACTTAGATGGACAATTCAATGGTGTTTCACTAAGTCTGCTAACACCTGTAGAAGTTGTTCCCAAATCTATATTGTGCGACTCGACAGTAGAGTTAGCCTCATTTGAAGTTCCCAAAAAGCCTGACGACTTTGAAAGACAATTTAATGGTGCTTACCAAAGCTAAATGAAAGAATCCGTTTCTCAATTTAATTTAAAAGAAAATTCACAGGCAGTTCTCTGCATTTCCATCTTAGCAGGGGATTCTTCTATTCAACTTTTGTTGATTTGCTTAACCTAATGAATTTGGTGGTGGTGAAGTCGACGTGTTCGTAGCTACCGTCGCTGAGATCACTGACAAAGATGATGCTGGCGGTTGCGGAGGCTCCCCACCTAAATTCAGTATGAGAGCGACCCCAAACCATTCAGGTTGTGTTTAACATTGCAAATCCCCTAAATATAACCAGACCGTACCTCAGATTTGTGGATGAGAATGATTAAAATATAAACACCGAAGGTCCTCGTGGAAGTAGTAAGATATTCAAAAAAAAAGGCTTAAAATCTTGTCTAGTTAGTAACTTAAGCTAGATCACGAACGTTAGACGAGCAAGCTACTAAAGATTTTATCACTATCATTTTCCCATTAATTAAAGAGTATTATATATATATTTTATAGTATAATAATAATATATGATATATATTATATGAACTCCATTCAGTATTATAGAATATTCTATATATATTTTAAGATATTTACTCACGTTACTAAAAGACTACTTCAGTACCTCATTTATAATTATAATTATATACTCATGATATTATGTAAAAAGAGCTAAATGTAAATTACCTCATACCAAATTTATATACTTATGTATTGAGAAATATATATATATATATATATAGTAAGTAAGAATATATATATATTTTATCTCGATATACTAAAGATTATCTTATATATAATATAATATGTTCTATTAAATATTTATTTCTTACATAATATACTTATATATTATAGATTTACTTGTATATTATAAATAAACATCCTAATATATCATTTATATAGTAAATATTATAATATATATATATATATATTAATATATATATATATATATATATGATGATATATATATAATACTTAAGCTATATATTTATGTATGCATATATTTTTATAATTATTATGTACTTTTCAGTTACCCCACAATGAGTATAATAAAAATATGTAAATAAGTATTATATATATATATATATATATAATATATTAATTGTTATTATAAGATGTTATGTAATGGAAGAGAGATTAAATTTACGAACTGAACGATGCCTTAATTTATTCACCTAAATTATTCATCCTTTTTAAGTTTTTACTAGAAAAATAATTTTCCACCCCATAAGGAACACACATGAAATTCCATGTGCCATCTTGAAAAATTAATAAATTTACTATAATTAATATATAAATATCACTAGTATATAGAGCCAAATATAATATTGATATACATGAATAATAATAGTGAATTTATAAGTTATATATATTATATAAATTATTATATAAAATACTTAAATTTTATTAAACTTTTTAAAAGAATTTATCTGACAAGTTATCTAAACACGTAAATTATGTTAAAAGTATCGTATCTCCTATTAATAAAAGCATAATACGAGAAAATATATATATATTTTAATATATATACTACTTAGTAAAGCATATCTATATATTACGTATACTCGACTGACAAGGAATGGGAGGAATACAAGGTATATTGATATATAAGTATATATAAGTATATATATATTTACGTCTAATAAGATATAAAATGAATATATATCACTACCTATAGAAAACCACAAATACTCTATAATTATATACTCTATAGGTATAGTACCCAAAATTATTACTATATAGAATAATACGTGTAATTATATTTATAAAGTTATAATATATATATATATTATATAATGTGAAATATTTATAGCTTCCTAATTTATCATTATTTTTTCATAGTCTATTTTTTATATAATATAGTTATTCATTTTATTTTATATATAGGTATATATATATTTTATATATATACTATATATATAATATATTTATAATTATATACTCAACTTTATTATATTAAAAACTGAATATATATATATTATATATATCCTAAAGCTCAGATATAACGCTTTTATATTGCTCTACACCACTGGTTGTATGGGTAGTAATTTTTATCGCAATTTACTAAAATATGATTAAGCATAATAGTTAACGCAATTAATAAAAAACGGTGTCCTGCCTACCTTTAAATATTATCCAATTAAATATGGTAATATATATAGAGTTACCCCTTATCCCACACCCCCTAATAATATATAATTATATATTTATACATATAGTTTATATAATATATATATGTAATATATATATATATATATATATTATATGATTTGATATATTATTATAGTATATTATTATATATATTATATATATGATAAAATAAACTTCTTATTAATATAATTAACATATAACATTATATATATAATATGATGATAAAAAAGCAAAAGTTAATGGTATACTAATTAATAGGTTATATCATATATATATATATATATATTATATATATATATATATATATATATATTATATATTAATATATATTATTTATTATTATATATATATATATATATATATATTATGATAGACATTATTTAAAACATAGCATCTGTTGCTGATTTCAATTAAACTTACTGAAAATATCAGAAATATGATGCAATTAAGGTAAGGAAAATCTGAATCAAAAACAAGGGTGAGACACCAAAAATATTTACCATTACACAATAATCTGTTGAAATGAAACTTTTAAAATATTTTTGCCAGATTTAATGTTTTTTATTAAAAAAAAAATTCATTGGAACCCTTGATTCCAATGCATGGCACCCTAACATTGAAATATGTGGGGCTCCGCCCTGACCCGTGAGTGATGGTGTAATTAAATATTGCTTAAATATCATGATAAACCTATATAAAAATTTAAATAAAAAATCTTGACACCAAGAGTAGTTTTACATGTAATTAAGAAATTTGTTGACTTCATAACTTTTTTCAGGTCCGTTTGTTTCCCTTGATTTTTAACTTTTTTCTTTCCTTTTATCTCATTTTAAACATTTTATTTAAATTTCACTGAAACCTGAAAGACTCCTTTAAAAATATATATATATATATATTATATATATTCATATCTTATTATATATATATATATAATATATATTATATATATATATATATATATATATATCATTATATATATATATATTATATATTATTATGTATAATATATATATATAATATATATATATATATATATATAATATGATATATATTATATAATCATTTAAAATTCCAATAATTTTTTGTCTGTTTTTATCTGCAAAAGTTAGGGATTGGAAAGAAAAAATGTCAGTAAATAACAAATTGATTCTTCGTGAGCTTCTTTTGAGAGAGTCATCATGTGATGAATTACGATTCGACCCACAACTAACAATACTTTCTGCATAATCTATAGAATGTATGTATGTACGTCTACATTTATGTATGTACGTCTACATATATTTAATTTTTATATATATATGTCCATTTCTTTATTTTATCAAATTTATTTTTTTTTTAAGGTTTCTTAGTTTTTAAGTATGATATAACGCCTTTTTATTTATATTATATATATAATTAATTTATTATAAGTATATATATTATATTATCATTTGTTTTTATAAATTTAAAACTTAAACAATATATTATATACTTATAGTATATAATATGTTCATAGTCACCACATGAACCTCAATCCCGAGATCGAAATTGTTTCAGGGAAATATTTAGTGTGTGCTCTTCTGTGACCAAGTGGGTAAAAGTGGCCATAGGTATATTTGAGTGTCTCGATACCACAAGCCCTTCTTCAACTCAAACATTCGAGTGCTTGCCACTCGCGAGAGACGTATCATTCGCCCATCCTAATGGACGCGGGCGGCTTCCGGAGTGCGTGTAAAATAGCTAATGGAAACAAAGTGGTTGATTTGTATGTGATCTCAGTATCTGTTCTGTGTCAAGGTGAACCGTGTATGTGTTTGGAGATTAACCGTGTTAATATACTATGCCGAACACGGTGCAAACACGTAAATTATTATCAGAAAAATTTACTTGACGAATTTCATATTTTTTTGTGTTCTGCTTTTCAAGTAGTTATCTGCTCGAACGAGGATCGAGAACCGCATAACTAAGGGGAAATCCGTCAGTCTTAAACGTGGTCGAGTCAACAGAAACCCTCGCCACTAAACCTAAAATAATACTATTACAATATATTATATATATATATATAAGTTAGATATAGTATATAAAGAAAAATTATTTATATAAACAATAATATATAAAGTAAAAATATTTACCTATATAAATATATATAATATATATATTATATTATATATATATCGCGTTGAATTAAGGGATATGGAGGACGAAAAATAGTGCACTTTATATTTAAAATGTATGTCAATCGCTAATACCGTATGTTTTAAATCTTTGATGCTCGCATTGCATATATGTGTGCGTTTTTAATGCGTGAAACACAATCTGATGCATATGTGTTACGTACGCATCTGGTAATGATAGAGCTGTATAATGGTTTTCCGCATGCCTCATATGTGTATTGATGTATATTTACATTTAAAATCGTTAAAAACATTAATTTCGCTTGATGATATTTGTGTATTTGAATTATTTGTTCGTATGTTGTGTATTGCTTTCGAACTTAATTAATGGATTCGATATATTTAACAATACATACTAAAATACTATTTTTTAAATAGCAAGATAACAATCTATCCTAATAAATGTGTGCTTTTTTTGTTTGTGTTTGCATAACTTAATATTAATTTTGTGTAATTTAATAATTGACATTTAAGCTATATATATATATTATATAATAACTCCTCATAACTATATAAGCTAGCTATATATATACTAACTGATAATAGCAAATTAATTATATATAATATATATATATCATGATAATGAAGCGTCATCATATTACTATATAATTACTAATATAATATATATATATATATAGTAGTATATATATATATTTATATACTTACCTATATTCCTATATTATATATTCAACACATCACTCATGTACTACTATTAATTTAAATAATAAAATATAACCTATACCCAGTTATAGTTACTATATATAATAAATTTATATATATAATTAACTATTATATATAAAGATTATAGTAGTATAATATAATATGAATATATATATTTAAATAGTCTAAACAAATGTATAAAGTATATATATATATCGTAATATAGTATATATGATTATATATATATTATATTATAATAATATATGTAGTATGGATAAGTTATTATATATATATATATATATATATATATAAATATATATATATATGCTAATGATTTTTGTGGTTCCTTTAAAATATATTTTTTATGATATATATATTCATGTTACTTTGTTTAGTATTTAAAATATTTATTATATAATTAATATATTATTACTCTAGTTAGTATTATATATATATTAGTATATTATATTATATATTATATATATATATATGGCATTTACAAAGCAGTTGACTCCAGGAACGAGAAAATCAATATATTAGTTCTGTATTCGTTAATTTTAATAATTTTAGGGGTAAATACATTAAATTTTTTTGGTAACCAAACCTAACCTAACCTAAAACTTAACCTAACCTAGCCTAAACCTAACCAAACTTAATACCTAAATTAACCCTTAACACCTTACATATAACGGAGTCAACTGCTTTATAAATGATCATATAATATAGTAATATATATATATATATAAATATATGATATATATATATATATATATATATATATATATATATTAATATATATATATATATATTATATACTATATATAAATATATAATTATTAGATATATATATATATATATAATATAATATAATAATATATATTATACTATATAATATAATATATATAATAGTAATATATATATATATATATATTTATTATATATATATATATATATAATATAGTAACGATAACTTATATACATAATTTCTACTGATTATTCCTGAATATATTAAAATATAAAACTTTATATTACCCTTTATAAAGCTCGAATATATATACTTTATAATAGCCTACCTATATATTATATTATATATGCTATATTAAACCAGTAATATATTAGTATATATATATTGTGAATTTGGCGTAAAAGGAAGGTGGCTGTGCAAATGTGAAGATCTGTTAGTAGTGGATTGTAAAGGGACTAAGTCTTTGAGGTGCGCTATATGCTTTTACATGAGCGTATTTTGAGTTACTGTGGTGTTTATGCCATTAGTAGAGTGGAACTCATGTATCTCGCAAATAAGCGATGTAGATGATTATATAGATTAGATAATTTAGACCTCTTCTAAACCCAGTTTGAAATGTGTTACAACATTTCAAATCTTATTTGTTGTCGTATAAGTGTGTGGTCAATAGGTGTGATGAGAATAATGGTCAAAATTAGGATAGCCTGACATACGTATTAGAGAAGTGTGTGATAATTCGTGGTGTGAAGACTCTGTGCGCCCCAAGAGGTAAATGAGAGAATAAATAGAAAGTTACGTTTGGTTAAGTGGATTGCAATAGTTTGTTAGTGTAGATATGCTGAGGGAATTTAAAGTCCCGGCTTGGAGACCGAAGAAAAAGTGGATTGAGTCAAAAAAAGGAATGCCTGGGAGGATGAGAATGTGGAGTTTGGCCAGAGGCGAGACGAAAAGTTTGCATAAAATTAGGAACGTTGAATGAAAATGAAGGGTTTGTGATAGAAGGGTATGAATGTGCCCCAAAAATTGGCAAAAGGTTGCAACCGCCAACATTATGAGATGCCCATAGTGATGGGTCCGTCCGGGTCCCGTGAAGTTCTAGGGTATGGATTTTCTGACTGAACGATGGTTCTCACAAAAATGTTACTTAATAAGGCGTCAGTGAGGCTGGGCTTTCTTTTTCGATCTTGCGTCAATATTATTCTACTGAGTCTTTTCTGCTTCCGGTGCATGTTACGCACCTTACCCAAAGTCTTACCTTTCCCAGTGTTGGAGAAAGAAAATGGGTGGATGATACTACTGAATAATTAAGCTAAAATTTATATGATATTATATGCTTGATTTATGTTATTTATGTTATATTGTTATTTTAACTTATATATTAGTATATATAATATATTCTTTTGATTTTATTATGTAATAATCTTTATAAACGAATATTAATATAACTACTTAATATAATTACTTAATATAACTTCTTTTTTCTGCTTTATTGAAATTGCATTTCACATATTAATGTATTCTATGTTATTTTAAAATGGCATTATAATATAGTATATATAATAGTATATACTATAGTATTATTTTAATAATATTAGTATATAATATATATACTATATATAAGTCATTATGAAAAAGGAGAATATATATATAATAACCCCTATTCAAATAATCACACCTTCCATGTTATATAAGCGAGTACTCTACTTCTGAGCTAGGAGCGCCCCTCATATATAATATATATAATTATATAAATTATTAAATATGTATATACGATATATTATATATATATATATATATATATTATATATATAATATTATTAAAATAATATTATATAGATATTTATAATATATATAAGTATGAATATATATATATTATTATATATTAATATATATATATATAATAATATATATATAAGAATATTAATATACTAGTTCCATAATGTCTAGATTGTATTTCAGAATGTGCATAACAGGAACTTTTATGAGTTAAATGTCTCCATTAATTGAAATGAAATGTAAACCATGATTTAATATATTTCATTTATTATATAATATATATTTTATATATCCTTTAAAAATATACTTTCTTGCAACTTTATCTGTATTATAGTTTTGTTTCTATGTATTTAGATTGCCATTACATTTTAGAATAGGTGTTGGGATGGGTATATGGATGGTTTGTTGGTAATAAATGATAATGGTAAAAATTTAGATAAATAATATTGAGTTCGAGCTATTTTAGTTACAGTAATTTTTACTACTATAATTAATATTGAAATGTCTTATATAGCACTCGTATAGTCGTGACTTACTGAACCTCACGTGTCTATTGTTATCACCTATCAGCGCCACAAAATATGATGTAGAGTTGGATTTTTTTTAGAGGGCTTTATCACTACTTTTACAAAAGAAAAGGATAACCTCCCATAACATATCATTATTTTTGACAAAGCCAAATTTGGGTGGATTTTTAGTTACAGAATTTGACCACATATAGATCTCCCTAGGGTTTTTTGTGGATTTGCATGAGCATATAATGTTTGGTTAGTGGGTATGGTCCCCAATTTTTGCTATGTGGAACAAGTGCGTAAGCTGAAGCAGGCCCGTGTGGTTCTTAGTTAATCATTGGTGCTTCGTATGCTTATATTCTTTATGTTTCTCTAAACTAAGGTCTAATAAGTCTCTTATATACTGAATGCAATTTATTTGAGTTTATCTCCACTCATAATAGAAGCCTCCTTAAAGACACACGTGGCCGCAAATTCGTAGCTCACTCTCTATTCTAATTCCTGTTTGTTAACTATTCCCAGTGAATTGTTAAGTTAAGACTATCGCTCATTTTTTTCCTTAGTGCAAAGTTCTCTTCCAAAAATTAGTGAATATGTAATTATTATTATAATCTCTCTAAACATTCCTGATTAATTATTCACTTTATTATTAATATAATAAATTATTATTTATCCAAATATCTTTATTATGTACTCCTAATAGATAATTATTATTTATTTATTATATCATTCTTAATGAATAAATTAGAATTATTATTATTTTTTATTAGAGAGTGTACTTCTTTAGCAAATGCTCAACAAATATTATATCTATATTTTTGTGAGTGAAATATTCTCCTTATTCTTAGGCACTTTCGTATATTATTATATAATATTTATATATTAAATAACACCGTGGACTTATAACTTTGAGTACTATATATCTATTATATATATATATATATATATTATATATATATAATACTATATATATATATATATACCTTAATAGCTCATCTGATATACATAGCCCTTATATGCTGATCTATACACCCCATGA
>JABUQX010126652.1:0-23060 GCA_015478945.1 Trachelipus rathkii | reverse complement strand
ATATATATATATATATATATATATATTTATATATAATAAAATAATAATAATAATAATAATAATAATAATAATAATAATAATACTTAATAATAATAATAATAATAATAATAATAATAATAATAATAATAATAATAATAATAAAAATAATAATAATAATTATAAAAATAAAAATAAAAATATTAGTAGTAATAATAATAATAATAATAATAATAATAATAATAATAATAATAATAATAATAATAATAATAATAATAATAATAATAATAATAATAATAATAATAATAATAATAATAATAATAATAATAATAATAATAATAATAATAATAATAATAATAATAATAATAATAATAATAATAATAATATTGGCTGGTAAATAAAATGAAAAAGATTTCATTAATAAACATGTAACTTTTATAACTAATGCCACTGTACTTTTTTTTCGCGTAAGGTGCTGTGCTGTGCGTGTTGAGCTCATTTTGGGAAGGTGCGGAGCGGTGCGGTTGTAAAATATACAAAGGTTCCAATTCATTTTTTATTACTATTGGTGCGGTTCGGTGGAAAAGATGATGCGTGTTGAGCTCATTTTGGTGAGGTGCGGTGCGGTGCGGTGCGGCGGTGGTGGCGGTGCGGTGCGGTGTGCGGTGCGGTGAGGTGCTGGGAGATTGTAAAAAATATAAAGGTTCCAATGCACTTTTTATACTATTGGTGTGGTACGGTGGAAAAGATGATACGTGGTGTGATGCGGGGCGGTTGTAACAAATACAAAGGTTCCAATGCACTTTATTTTACTATTGGTCCGGTACTGTGGAAAGGATGATAGGTGATGTGATGCGGTGCGGTGTGTATTGAACTTCTTTTTTGTGCGGTGCGGTGCGGTGCAGTGCGGTGCGGTGCGATGCTGGGAGTTGCAAAAAATGCAAAGGTTCCAATGCACTTTTTTTACTATTGGTGCGGTACGGTGAAAAAGATGATAGGTGGTGTGATGCGGTGAGGTGTATGTTGAGCTCATTTTGGTAAGGTGCTGTGCGGTGAGGTTGTAAAAAATGCAAAGGTTCCAATGCACTTTTTTTTTACTATTGGTGAGGTACGGTGGAAAAAGGTGATAGGTGGTGTGATGTGGTGCGGCGCGGTGCGGTGCGGTGCGGGGAGGTTGCAAAAAATGCAAAGGTTCCAATGCACCTTTTTTTACTATTGGTGCGGTACGGTGGAAAAGATGATAGGTGGTGTGATGCGGTACGATTGTAAAAAATACAATGGTTCCAATGCACTTTTTTTTACTATTGGTGTGGTACGGGGGAAAGGATTATAGGTGGTGTGATGCGGTGCGGTTGTAAAAAGTACAAAGAATCAAATGCACTTTTTTTTTACTTTTGGTGCATTACGGTGGAAAAGATGATAGGTGGTGTGATGCGGTGCGGTTGTAAAAATACAAAGGTTTCAATGCACTGTTTTTTACTATTGATACGGTACGGGGGAGATAATGATAGGTGGTGTGATGCGGTGCGGTTGTAAAAAATATAAAGGTTTCAATGCACTTTTTTTACTATTGGTGCGGTACGGTGGAAATAATGATAGGTAGTGTGATGTGGTGTGGTTGTATAAAATGCAAAGGTTCCAATACACTTTTTTTTTTACTATTGGTACGGTACGGTGGAAAGGATGATAGGTGGTGTGATGCAGTGGGGTTGTAAAAAATACAAAGATTCCAATGTACTTTTTTTTACTATTTTTGCGGTGTGGTGGAAAGGATGATAGGTGGTGTGATGCGGTGCGGTGCGGTTGTAAAAAATACAAAGGTTCCAGTGCACTTTTTTTTTTTTACTATTGGTGCGATATGGTGGAAAGGATGATAGGTTGTGTGATGCGGTGCGTTGTAAAAAATACAAAGGTGCCAATGCACTTTTTTTGATAGGTGGTGTGATTCGGTGTGGTTGTAAAAATACAAAGGTTCCAATGCACTCTTTTTACTATTGGTGCGGTATGCTGGAAAAGATGATAGGTGGTGTGATGTGGTGCGGTGCAGTGTGATGCGGGGAGACTGCAAAAAATGCAAAGGTTCCAATGCACCTTTTTTTTACTATTGGTGCGGTACGGTGGAAATGATGATAGATGGTGTGATGCGGTGCGGTTGTAAAAAAATACAAATGTTCCAATGCACTTTTTATTAACTATTTGTTCAGTACGGTGGAAAGGATGACAATTGGTGTGATGCTGTACGGTTATAAAAAATACAAAGGTTCCAATGCACTTTTAAAAGGATGATAGGTGGTGCTGTGCGTTGCGGTGCTTGTTGAGCTCAGTTTGGTACGGTGCAGTGTGATGCGATGCTGGGAGGTTACAAAAAATGCAAAGGTTTCAATGCACTTTTTTTTACTATTAGTGCAGTACGGCGGAAAAGATGATAGTTGGTGTGATGCGGTGCGGTGCGGTGCGGTGCGTGTTGAGCTCATTTTGGTATGGTGCGTTGCGGTGAGGTTGTAAAAAATGCAAAGGTTCCAAAGCACTTTTTTTTACTATTGGTGCGGTACGGTGGAAAAGATGATAGGTGGTGTGATGTGGTTCGGTGCGGTGCGATGCGGGGAGATTGCAAAAAAATGCAAAGGTTCCAATGCACCTTTTTTTTACTATTGGTGCGGTACGGTGGAAAAGATGATAGATGGTGTGATGCGGTGCAGTTGTAAAAAATACAAAGGTTCCAATGCACTTTTTTTTTTACTATTGGTGCTGTACGGTGGAAAGGATGATAGGTGGTGTGATGCGATGCGGTTGTAAAAAATACAAAGGTTCCAATGCACATTTTTTACTATTGGCCCGGTACGGTGGAAAGGATGATAGGTAGTGCTGTGTGGTGCGGTGCTTGTTGAGCTCATTTGGTGCGGTGCGGTGTGGTGCAGTACTGGGAGATTACAAAAAATGCAAAGGTTCCAATGCACTTTTTTTACTATTGGTGCTCACGGTGGAAAATATGATAGGTGGTGTGATGCGGTGCGGTACGTGTTGAGATCATTTTGGTAGGGTGCGATGCTGTGCGATGCTGCGAGATTGCAAAAAACGCAAAGGTTCCAATGCACTCTTTTTACTATTGGTGCGGTACGGTGGAAAAGATGATAGGTGGGGTGATGTGGTGCTGTGCGGTGCGATGCGGGGAGATTGCAAAAAATGCAACGGTTCAAATGCATCTTTTTTTACTATTGGTGCGGTACGGTGGAAAAGATGATAGGTGGTGTGATGCGGTGCGATTGTAAAAAATACAAAGGTTCCAATGAAACTTTTTTTTTTACTATTCGTGCGGTACGATGGAAAGGATGATAGGTGGTGTGATGCGGTGCGGTTTTAAAAAATACAAAGAATCCAATGCACTTTTTTTACTATTGGTGCGGTACGGTTTAAAAGATGATAGGTGGTGTGATGAGGTGCGTTGTTAAAAATACAAAAATTCCAAAACACTTTTTTTTACTATTGTTGCGGTACGGTGGAAAGGATGATAGGTGGTGTGATGCGGTGCGGTAAAATAGATTGCTCGACCAACCCTGATCTGTAATGTATGAAATGGTCTTCCATTTTTTTTTTTATTTTCTCTTTAATTAGAGTTCGTATCTGACGGGCATTGCCTATTGAAGAAGGGGAACTACTCTAGGTAATTGCTACCTAGGACCCTGACGAGGGATCGAACCCTAACCCTCCTCCTCGAGCTATGGTAGACGTTTCCTTTGATTTAAACATGTTTCTGTCCTGTGTACCTGGCATGTCGACGTTTGCTTTTGTTTATTTTTAATTTTTTTTTTTGGTGAGAGAGAGAGAGAGAGAGAGAGAGAGAGAGAGAGAGAGAGAGAGAGAGAGAGAGAGAGAGAGAGAGAGAGAGAGAGAGAGAGAGAGAGAGAGAGAGAGAGAGAGAATCTGGAAAACTGTTATCCTAACCTAATCATATGTCAAAATGAATAATTTTAATTTTAAAACATTTATTCAGGAATAAAAAAAATATGTTATTTAGTTTAATATAGTTATAATAATCTGTAATAATTTAAACAATAATATAATGTTAAATAATATTCAATTTCTGAAAGGTGCTACTAATTGCAACACACTACTGTGTCCTTTGAGCCCCAAACATAATACAAGTTTCATAAAATTTTAGGCTATTAGATTTAAGAATCTCAATTGTAATGATGATGCTAAATGGAAGGAAAGTAGGAAAATGCTAAATCTATCATTTATTTACTTATTTATTTATTTATTTATTTATTATTATTATTATTATTATTATTATTATTATTATTATTATTATTATTATTATTATTATTATTATTATTATTATTATTATTATTATTATTATTATTTTCAAAATAACTTATAATACAGTTTTAAAAAAAACAGACCAATTAAAGTAATTTTTAAGAAATTTATCATTGAGAACATGAAAGGATAAAAGACATTTTTGGACGTTTTTTAGAATGTGACTTGTAAGATTTATCTTTTATACCGTTTATATATGGTGTTTCTAATTATGTTCCTGTGGTTAGGAATTTGTAAGAAGGTTTATTTTATGTTAACCTAATTTTTTTCCTCTAGACTCTAGAGTTCAGATTCTATAAGTTGTTATGATTTTAGATTTAATATGAACTAACCAAAGGGAAAAATATTGTTTACTTAAATCTATTAAACAATAAATAGATTTATTTATTCAGTGAAATTTATAAGATTTTGCAATTAAAATTGCAAAAATAATATTTTTCTTCCTACAAGCTGAAAAGATTGCTGGGGGTGACGATTTGCTAAAATTACTGAAATTTTGACCTAAAATTTTTCCATTTTGAGAAAAATTAGGTTACTTTTAAGTTATTTTCAGAGTATAATTTTTATTTTTATTTATTATTATTTTTTAATAACTATTTTAAGATATTTTATAAAAGTGTGCAAATTTTACACTAAAATCTCTCTCTCTCTCTCTCTCTCTCTCTCTCTCTCTCTCTCTCTCTCTCTCTCTCTCTCTCTCTCTCTCTCTCTCTCTCTCTCTCTCTCTCAAATTAATTTATGCACTAAGTAAGATGTTCCGTAGAGTTCCGTAATGTTAGAGTGACTGACTGACTAACGTTTTTGAACACGATAATTCGAACCGTCATGCGGATCCCGGGAAGAAACTTTTTAGAAAGTTCCCCTACTCGAATGGGACAATGATCGTATGTTGTAAACTTTCAATTAAGAAAAAATAGTAAGATTTTTTCTTTAACAATGTGAGATGGTTCAACTAACTTTTAAACCAAGTTGCTTACATATATATATATATATATATATATATATATATATATATATATATAGCATATATATATACATATATATATATATATATATATATATATATATATATATATATATAAGAATAAAAAAATCCATGCATAATGAGAAAGATATATATCATAAATATAACAATCCAAAGATTCTTTAAGGGATAATCATATATATATATATATATATATATATATATATATATATATATAAAAATATATATACATTAAATATATATATATATATATATATATATATATATATATATATATATATATATATATATATATATATAATTATAAATAAATACTTATTATAAAATATAATTATATAGATTTTTATTATATATATATATATATGTATGTTTTTTTGATGTTATATATATATATATATATATATATATATATATATATATGTTATTATCATCTTTTATAATATATATATATATATATATATATATATCAAGTGCTGAAAAATAGTTACACTAAATAATGATGTCCAGTAAGCACTAATAAGCAGTCCAATTTAATATCTACAAGATATTTTCTCCAACCATTATTAATGCAAATAGTACAAGTCGTTGAAAATGACCTCTTTTTACCTTAACACAACAAGCCGTAAGGCTGTTGGGTCAGTCGTTCATTGCAGCACGCACGACCTCCATTGAAAGTTGTTCACCGCGCCCGTTAGAGTTAGCTTTAATGACCCAATATTTGGGTGTCGTCTTGAGCAGACCATAATCTGTAACCCAAAGGATTAAGATTGGGGCTGTCTAGTGGGGAACATTGTCCCTGTGCCAAGCTTGAGTAGACCTTGCTTTATGCACTGGTACTAAATTCTTTTGAAAGGTCCATGGTTCATTTTGGAAGAGGGCTTGACCTAGTGGTTTTACCACAAATTCCAGAAATATATGCTGGCACACGACGTTCGATGTTGAAACACCTTTTTGGCAAAAACGGATGTTCGTGATCCCATCGTATCTCACCCCCCATCAAGCAATCACAATAGGCGGAAGATGACCTCTTTAAACACGTGGTTGGAGGTCTGCTGCTTCCCTAGATAACATAGCATGCACCCTATCGTTTTAATTGTTAAAACATTTTTCAACGGTAAAGATTTTTTCATCTGTAAAGAAAATTTTTAGGTGGCGATCACGCGCCTACTCAGAAAACAGGAGCCAATAAATAGGCTTTTAAATTTCTTTCTTTAGGGAATTCCAGAGAATATATGTATGGTGTCTGTCTTCTGTAAGCCCTTAACCTTAGTTTCTCTCTGACGATGCACGAGGTTGAAGTCTTAGATATCTTCATTTCACGTGACATGATGTTTTCCTTACGAAGATTATTTCTCTCAATTCGTGCCTTTAAAACTTTGACAGCCTACAGTGCCCGAATAGAACGTGACTTACCAGATCTATGGCGACCTTTCACATCCCCAGTGTCCCCTTATAACTTTATGGCACGATACGCAAACAAACAGCTAAAGCCTAGTGGCTGCAGAGTCTTGAAAATGATATTCTTTTCTATGTCACACTTACATAAGGTGTGAAAGTTACATATCACCCTTAGTTATCGCGTTGGAAATACTAATTTCTTGGATAAAAGGGGAACGGATGATGCAGATTGTTGCTGGAAATATGAATGGTGCAGATTGTACTGGGAAAGTTGTGAATGGTAGGAAGGTGGCTGATGCAATTCAATCCTTGACTTATGTAAAGGGACAAAGTCTTGAGTGTGCTAGTGTTTTGCATGAGGGTGTTGTTACCTGTGTTATGTTTTACTTTATAGTATGTGAAACTTATGGTTGGAAGAGGATTAGATTTATTACAATTGTGATCAGATGGACCAATTCTAGGGCGTGCTATGGTTTCCTGAGAAAGGAGGTGTTTATATATATATTTATAAATATATATATATATATTTAATATATAATATATAGTAAGTATAATATTATATATAATATGATATATAAATATTATGCCTAATAATAATAAGTAGATAGGTATATGTATATTTATATATATGTTTATATATATGAATTTTTAGTTTATTATTATATATATAATATATATATATTTATTATAGTTATGTAATTATTATATATATATATATATTATGTATATATTATATATGTGTATAGTTATATATATTATAATATATTATTATATTATATTAGTATATATGATATATATATACTATAATATTATTATATAATATAGAGAAGAGAGAAGAGAGAAAGAGAGACGATGAGAGAGAGTCTATCTTCGAAAATCCACGGTTATCTCGCAAAAACGTACGTTCAAATTTGACAATTTTCGCGAAAATTAAAAACGCGAAACTTTTCACCGATAGTTACAGTACAGGGGAATAACAAAAACTAATGCCACGTTGTAAATTATGGATAATATATATAATAATATATAGGGGGGAATTCGAACTTATAGAGATAATAAACTGAAGGGTTAAATATACAATCTTATGTAATATGGTAAATATTATGTTATATAGTATTTATATGATTTATGTGGTATATATATATATAAAGGTATTATATAATGTATATATATATATATAATATAGTAAGAATGGAATAAGTTTAATATTATATGGTGATTATTAGGGTTTTTAAGCAAATATAATGTTATATGTATCTATATAGTTTAGAGATAGTATTGATAAACCTTATAGCGTATACTTAAGGATAATCCTATATCGAATATACGCCGGACTAGATATAATATATATATATAAAGTATAAATATATATTTAATACTTACAAAAAAGAGAAATGATAAAAAAAAAGTGATTATGTATAAATTTTGAGTCAATGAAAATAGTCCTAAAACTGAGAGCATTTTCTCAAAGATATGAGACGTAAAATGCGAGTGACACTAGCAGAAGAATATATGAAATCTTTGGAAAGTTCAAAAAGAGAAGAAGGGGCGGATTTGAAAAAAAGAAAGAAACTTAGAGGAGAAACCGTGGGCTCTATAACGAAATATCATTAAGTTTAGAAAGACTGTGGAAAATCAAAGAAAAAGATGAGTGTTCAGAGAATGTTAGGCTGAAGGTAGGCGCCCCTGAGTAAAGGCCGAGAATCGCCCCTGGCACAAGAGACAGCCTAACGGTGCCAAAAACATAGTCTAAGTCACCACCGCTAATCCAATCCTTTTCCATCCCAACCATTTCGACTCCCTTACTCCGTAATTCCACCATGTCAAAGCATGTCGCTCCTTCGAAGGAGGATCTTGTGCCCTCGGTAACATTAGCTCAAAATACGTCTTCCCTCAGTCTTGTAAGCAGTTTATTTTGTAGTAGTGGATCCTATCGATTGTATGGCCAAAAACTCAGGACAAGTCTGACCTGATAGAAAACTGTGTAAAATAGTAGGGAACGGATAAGATGATTGGATGATGATGATGGATGATGATGAATTGATTCCCTGGAGAATCAAGCAACTAGTAATTTCCAAAAGAATTTGATAGAGTGACGTCCATTAATGTTAGTAATTGTTCTATGTACAGTTAATGTAGATAGGACACTTATGTGAAAAGTGGGGTGGGAAACAAACAGAAGAAATGATTCGGAATGTTGGTTGAATTTTAATTCTCGGAAGCTCAAAAAGGGACTCGTGTTTTCATGTGTTTTGCAGTGCGATTTATAATTGTGTCTTTTGAAAATGATCCATTAGTTGCTTCTCGGTTTCAACGTGAAAGGAATAGTAAAATTATGACATTTAGGATAGAAAATTTGGGATGAAATGAATGATATTATACTGCATTTCCCCCAGTTGGAAAAAATGTCACTGAACAATCTCATGGAGAAAAAATACCAAGGCAGAGGGCCCACAAGAGGACGTGTCATTATTTGTCTTAAATGACGCAAGTTTACCACAAAAGATTTCTAGATACAAAAGGATTGGATTGTGGAAAAGCAAATTCCACTAAAACTTAGACAAATATAACCACCCTGCCTCTCTCAAAATTCAAGTATTAGAGCTCGTGCATGTTAAATGTTAGTTGTTAGCTAATTCAGCGGCTTGGAATATGCCCCAACAAAAAATATGTTAATAATAATGTAAAGTTTAGGAGTTGCTAGCTGTCGTTGCAGGTTTTTGTTGGACTATCACTCACAGATTAATTTTGCTGATCTTTTCCTCTGTAGGCAGGACGAGCAGGAAAAATATAGCCTCAAAATCATGTGGTAATTTTGTAGAATGTGTTGTGTTAAAGGCTGGGATTGCCAAAAATTTGTGACTCCAACTTTGCGAGAGCACCGTATGCAGCTCATGTTGAGTGGAATGAAGGCGATTAGTCTGTTCGTGAGAACAATTCTCTTTACCTAGTCCTCACCTCGCGAACCACATATAAGGACCCCATTCACTTTTTGTCAGGATGGCGGAAGTTATAAAATTGACCACACGCGTGAGTTTCCATTTTCAATTTCTTAATATGGTTTTTCACGGTTAAATGAGCTAACATAGTCAATTAAAAATGCTTGAGTAACCCTAACTATTCATTTGTACTTATATTCAAATTGCAGTATCCTATTGAGATTTGTACCACGAGAGATGTTGCTCAGTGAGATTGAGCAGTGCTGTTTTATTACTTTATTCAAAGTTTGACTAGACTCGGGTGTATTCCACAAATAAAAAAGGGACACAGCTGTTTTAATATTGAATATTGGAACATTGTTTTTTTAAAAATGTACAAGAGTTAAGGTTATTCGCAGTAGAAAAAAAAACTGAGCTGGTGAAAGCTAGTGATCAAGAATTAGTAATAAATTAGGAGGAACTAGGGTTGATTGTCTCTTGATAACGTTGTTAGGGGGGCAGGGCTATGATAATGGAGCTAATATGTCGTTGGGAGATAAACAATTGTGTGCAAAAGAAGAATTCTGAGAACATGAACTCCCGCCCGCATTACCTTTGTTGGGGCCCTTGAAGGCCACAGCTGGGAATGTTAGTTGTGAGTGATGCGCTTCTTCAGTTGAGAATTGTTTCAGGCTCAAAGGACCATTTTTGGGTCTCTTACAGAGACCTCGTATACTATTTTCTCTTGCCTCGAGGGCGGAGAGGATGGGGGCATTTCTGAAGTCACATGTTGACAGTTTTTCCCTAAAAACCTCTCTCAGGAAACCAAAGATGGGAGGTGTAGAATTGAATCTCGTAAAAAGCTGTGAAGGTACGCAGGTCTAAATAGGGAGATTTGTTATTTTGATGCTTTAAATTCCAAGCCATGGTGAAGGTGATTTTATAATACCATTACCACAGGATTGTGGGGATGGTTAAGATTAAAAATTGGTTATTATGTTTAGTGTCGAAAATGTAGTACATTAGGAAATTCTGAGGGGACTTTAATAAAAACTAATAACGACACCTTTAGCGCTGTGAGTGTCTTTGTTGGGTTTGGGGATTGTTCTCTAGCCCCGGTATACCAGGCCCGGCTAAATTTATGGTAATGAAGCCCTAATACTTTATTCATAATAAATATTTACAATAACTTAATAATGAAGTGTATATATTATTTTATTTTGGATATAAGATAATATAAATATATATAATTAGCGATGATAGTAATCTAGCAATTAAGGGCATCTCCCAAGGCATATTATATTTTAAATTATTGGTTTAGTATATATGTAATGTAACCGCCTAGAGTTTTAGGTAATTCGGCCTCGGCCCCATAATTAGGTTAAATACAAGCCAAGATAGAGAATAGTACGACTCGAAGAAGTTGGGATATAATATTGAAAACAGGGAATTTCAGGCACATTTAAAGGGTACGATATATAATATGCAGTGTCGATATTGAGTGATTTGATTCGATAGTATAATTTTGGTAATAGCTTTTGCTAAAATAAAATCACATGATAAAATAAATCCCACTAGTATCTTGGATTTTATAATATTATATCACTAATTATTAATGATACCTTCCTGCAGTATATATAATTGAATGATTAAAGAGCTATTTTGATGCATAATAAATAATTAGTTAAATATATATTGGGGGAATGTAATTTCTTTTAAAAGCAATAGAGGGGGTATAATAAACTACCATAATCATCCTATGGGATAGACTGTGATTGTGGAACAACAGAAGAAAGAAGCTTATTCAAAGACTTTTCCACGTAAAGCTTAATAATATGAACGGTGGGAAAAAGACGATACTATATAAACTATCTAAGTTGCTAATAAACTAATATATCGTATCATGGCTCAATAACAATAAACAGGGTATGTTTGTTGGATGTACTCATGATAAATTCCTCCAAATAACATTTATATGTTTAACTTATTTAAAGTAAATATATATATAAATAAGTAGCTACTATATTCCATGTTTAACTTGCGTGGAACGTTTAAAGCCCTAATGGGGGGAGGCTTAGAGGCGGATTTTCTCTAGGATTGCTGCTGATGGCTATCGGATGTGGCTTTTTCTGGATTTTTTATTTCATGACAGATGGATTTGCTGTTTTGACATATATAATTTAATTATATATATAGGGTATTATTCATTATATTAATATTAGATATATTATTAAATATATATAATATATATATATTATATATATATATATATATATATTATATATATAATTAATATTATATATATTATATATATTATATTTATAATAATTAATATATATAATATAATCATATGAAGTAGTGGGCATATAAGGCGCCTACATAAATGTAAAACGTACGCAAAAGCGCCAATTTTTATTGCTTAGGTACTTTATTAGGGTAAATAACTGTAGCGGCTTATTGTAATAGTACTATTATAGTTCTCCTCCAAAATTTTCCAAAATAATAAATGTATATAATGTACGCTCCCTTTATATTGTTTACATTTGTCAGCCTCTATATAATTAAATTATTTTTTTATTAAAGAGCGCAAAATAGTCGCCCAAATATTTGCGCCTCTATTAATAACAATTTGTAGTTAATTTTGCAGCCTCTATTCCCTTAATAATAAAAACCATAATATTTATGTACCGTATATATATATTAATATTTAATATATATATTTAAATATTATATACGTAATTAATATATTATATATAATATATATATAATATTAATAAATTTAAATTATTCTATATATAATTTATAACTTTTATCTATATAATTAGTTATATATTTATATTATATAATTAATATTTAATTTTATATCATTATAATTTTAAAAAATATATTTAATTTATTAACAAGAAAAATAAATAATTATATATAAATAATAATTAAATAATAATTAAATTTAAATAATAATTATAAATAATAATTAATTTAATATTAAAATAAAATATATATTTAATTATAAAAATAAGAAAAATATATTAAATATATAAAGACTTAAACGCTTATCAAGGATAGTCGAATAGAAAAATAAATAATTCTAGTAAATTATAAGAAACATAAAAGCAATATTCATATAATATTTAATTATTCTCCATCTATTAATATAAAACTGCACGACTTACGTATCCTATTAGTTACTTGACACTTTAAGACTAATCCATAATATAATAAAGTATTAAATTCAGACATACAAAATAATGCAGTGTTCTTTTAATATTTTAGTATAAATAATAACTAAATTTGTAAATAAAACATTAAAATAATTCAATATTAAAGAAGAAAGGAAGCATTAAGATGAAGTAAAAGAATAATAATGTGTTTCATTTAATACACTAATAAATAATAGTATATTATGATAATATATAAATTTTTACGATCTAATAGTAATAATAATAATTATGTGGCTAAAAATTATTCTAATAATTAATTAAAAATTACAAAAACCAAGTAAAAGCAATAATGAAAATGAAACATTAATAACAATGGTAATTAATAAGAACAATAATTGATCATTAATAATAATAAGTAATAATAATATAAAAAAAAAAATATTAAAAAAATATATATTGGGATTACTTTATCAATGAATTGATATATTAGTAATTGAGTGGGTGATTTATTACTCTCAATATGTGAAACCTTTTACATTCATGCCATTGTACATACTGCTGGAGTCATGTTGGCAAATTGAATATTATATTATTAATTATTCTATCTCGAAGAATTTTACATTCTGCCTTGTAATTAAAATTGTAATTTCGGTGTGGATAATTTATTAGTGGCATAAGATATTCTTACTAAGTATTTATTTTGCTGTACTGGTGTGTTTCGAAGTCTAAATCGATGGAAAACCTTGGTTTTAGGTGTTGGACCCACTTTGAGTTTAGGTTTTTTGTGGATAAAAAAGCAAAGATATGAAAACCAGTGCCATTCACTTAAATATGAGCGTATATCCATCTCAAAATGAGACAACTGTCAACTGTCGAACGTTCTATTTACAACGGTGTTAGCAAAGCGATGGTAACTACACGCATATATAAATATGATTGAATGCAAGTGTGTAATGCCTGAAGTCACTTGCTTAAGTCTTTCCCATGAAATAAATCAAGCCAAGTAATTGAACTCTAAGAGGCACGTAAATGGCCACTGAAGTCGTGGTAGTAAGTTTCAAAGATATCATATATGGAAGCAATTTTCTTTTCAAGAGCAAGAAGGGCGATAATTGAGTGCTTAATCCTTAGAGCATATAGTGCTGATGTAAATGAACAAGGGAAAACGTGAGTTAGATATTGCTCTTCTCAAATGATTAAAACAGAAAACCTCTCGAGCTGTTGACTTATATTTTTCATCAACACATAGCTTGATCGTAAGAATTATACCGATACTTTTTATGTTGAATTCATTTCTTTTTCATTTTAAAATTCAACTATTAAATATTTCACAGATTTTATTTTTATGAACAAGATTTTAGCTTTGTAACTTTTCTTTAGAAACATCTTCTTTGCACAAAGGAACTGTGTATAGCAATTGAAGGAGGGTCAAGTGGGCCTGAGCTTGCTACGACAGTGAGGACTCCCAGCAAAACAACATCAGACCTCATTCTCCAGTCTATTCCAAAAATATTTTAAATAGAAGAGAGCTCCTTAGTCTGCTAGTATGCTTGTGTTTACTCTCAGCAAAGATCTTGCAAAAAGATCAACCATTTCTTCACAACTAACGTGTGTTATATCATTTGTGAACTATTCTACTGGTAATACAAATCTTTATTATAAATTTTTCGAATTAGAGGTGGATAGTATAACGCGAAAGTGTTTCAGTGTGATCATTTATCATATATCCTTTTTCTCTCATTCAACATTATTATGAGTAGGTTTCTATGATTTCTTGCTCATACATGACTTGTGTCCTATCATATTCATCTATTGCGGTGTTTCAGTGGCTGTGTAGTTCTTTGTATCGAGAATATTCATCAGGGAAATAGTTTGCCATTGGCGTACCGTACCTAGAACTTTAGATTTTCCTATCCTTCGGGACGCGGATCCGAGCAAGTCAGGGCGTGGATACGCGATTGGGAAATTTTTAATCCCTCATACAATATAATATAAGGAGAGCCCTGAAGTGTATAACCAACATTATCCCAGTAAGATTATTTTGATGCTGCCACCGAGACCTCCCGTGTCCAGGACTGAGCAGGTCAGCTGGGAACAAAACAAATCTCAGGAGGCTTTTCTGGAGACAGGTGTTCAAAACTGTGTTATATTTCGTGTGAATACTTTGAAGAGAGAAGGGAGCACGATAGAGAGAGAGAGAATGAGGTAATGCAGCATAAAAACTACTGCTTTACGAGAGAGAAAGAGTGAGAATTATTGCACACATGTTGTGGAAGTGAGAGAGAGGAGAATGGATGGGGATACGGACCAGAGACAGATGATGTTTAAAGAGCTGCTAGATGGACTACTCTCTGAGAGTAGAGACGTTAGCGTCATAGCGTCTCCCTTCTTTGCCCTGCTAGACGAGTCATCTTCCTGTTCTCTCCCTAGCATCTCTCCGTCTCCATCTCAGTCCTAGCCATACTCACATTCATTTTACTGGTACTATCTCTTTCTTCTCATCAATCTTCTTCTCTCTTTTTGCGACATGAGGCATCCGGGTGCAGTAAAACCCGCATACAATATTGAAATGAAATTTACTAGCGACCTGACGTCGCCGAAACAAAATTATAAATCTCAAGAAATTAATAGGGAAAACAACTAATTAAAATAAAATAATTATTTCATGATAAGTGATCTGCATTACAAATCAAATGATAACTGTGTGACTTAATTTCCTGTTGCGCAGCCTTTTACGGTAGTGGAATATTGCTCATGCAAGATAACGGGTGGACGAAGAGGTGGAAAGAAGAACAGATCTCGAATTTGCAGAGGATAGTGTGATATTAAGCGTGAATAGATGCCGCATAAATTGTGACACAGTGAAGATTCTGGGCAGACAATAAACCTCTTCCAGACTAGAAAATCTGTTGTAAGAACATTTGATCGACTTAGCCTTATATTAAAACATCTCCGTTATGCATTTCCTACACATTTAAAAAACATTTAATTGGACTACTAAGTGAATGTTTCTAAGAATGTTCCTTCGCTGGTTCCATTCTTAGTGTCAAGGATCGATTTATTAAGACACTTACCAAAGCCCATAGAGATTGGGAATGCCCAATAAACAGTAAAACTACAACTGCTGCGAGAATTAAGAAGGAAGTCTTGGGAACAAAGCTTAAACACCAAAGTGTTACTCGCTGGAACTCCATATACGATTTTATAAAAGATCTGCTTAAGAACCTTTGAATGTTACGCATACAAATATCAACAAATTTGCATGGATGCAAAGGCCTTGTCTTATCCTAAGTTACTTATAAAAAGTAGATAGGGATAATTGATATTGCGGTAAATAACATCGAAATATATGGCGCCTATTTAGCTGTTAGGCTTGATAATGTTGCAGGAATGAGATTGAATGGCGTTACGCCGAGAGTCCTATGCCTAATTCTTTTACTCTCAAGGACAATAGATCGGTGGGAACATGGCTATACAGAAGATAAGGTGGATAAAAAATTTAACGTATGCCTTAATAAACTTAATCATACTACTTGCTAAAGCAACCGAAGGCAAACAAGGTGAAAGAAAAGGGCTTTTGAAACCGAGGTTCAGCAGGTCTTTTTAGATGACTTTGATTATTTAGGCTTATATATTAGGCGCAATTCAGTACTCAATGCTCTTCACTTCAAATCTGGAGTGGTACGTAGTGTTAAATGTAAGGGGATAAGTACCAAGTTTGCAAGAGCAGTAATACTGAAGAATAAATAAAGGTGAATATTGCATCGAAACTTATTCGTCCCACTATATAAGGCACTGAAGGTTAGATGGTACTTGAAGTCTGAATAAGTGTGAGACCCATTATGTATAGAGTTATTTTTAATTATAATTTTGGTAACAAACTTAGCATTCTCATTGTATTATATACTTATATATTATATTTTATATATATATATTATATTAATATATATATATATATATATATATAATATATTTATATATTAATATATATTTAATATATATGATATATATATATTATATACTATAATATATTAATATATATATATATATATATATATAATTTATATTAATTTTATATAAAAACTTTATATAAATTTTATTTATTCAAATCCATAATACACTGACATTCATTATCCCAAAATTGAAACTTAAAAAAGATTTGAGTTATTTGATACATTTCTATAAATATTTCAGGAACTGAAGGGTGCATATTAATCCAGCAGATCCCTCTGGAGGAGATGTTTAGGACAAATCTGATTGGATAGCTTGGGCTGCTAAGTAAATGTTTCCCATCAGTACCCCTCTTCACTAGGTACCTTAGTTATCCGTTGGAATACTAAGGTCTCTAGAGTGGACTTGTTAATTAATGTATAATACCCCATACTCAGGGTAGCTCAGCGGCCGTGGATGAGGTGATTTAGTCTCAAGGCTTGAACATTTATTAAGACCATAAAGAGGGCAGCCTATACGGCTAATATCTCCATCAATTTTGAAAAATTTTATCACTTCTTAAAGGGAATTATTAGATCTCACTACCTCAGAATGCAAGATGAGAGCGAGGAGGAAGAATCACAGATAATTGAATAATAATAAGATTAAAATCTTTTCTCATTTTTGTTATATATTATTGCATCTATTCAATTAAAAAATTTAAAACATAATTCATTTTCTGATATAAATACTGCGCTTTATTTTATATTATAATTTGCTTGACTCCTTACATTTGAGCTTTTTCAAAAAAAAATATTGTATTAGTGAAGGCTATGCCCTTTCGCGTTACTTCCTAATTTTTTTTTGAAAATACTTAGTTGCGCTTTTGCCTTGCGGGACCTAAGTTTTCCCACTCATTTGCGACTATTTGCCGTTTTGCCCGCCTCCTAAAAGGTTTTAAAATTGCCTCCAGCTCAGCTCCACACCTCTTGATATTATATATTATATATATATATTTATATAATATATATTAATGCTCGCCATGCTATACTAATTTTTAACCAAGAAAAACTATAATGTCACTCTATATATATATATATAATGCTGTATAAATTAACCAAATATAATAGATAATGTCGCATAATTTTGCGCAATTACCATAATAAAATAATAATACATAGTCGCACTATCATATGCGGCATTAACTAATAATATAATAACACTAATATGATGCGCATATGTCAATAAAAATTAATAAACTTAATGCGCTCATTAGACGGCAACCTAAATATAAAATACTTATTTCATTTATGCGGCTATCTAAGTTACCAAAATATTAAAATTAAAAGCATACCTTTAAATAATATCCATTGTTTACAGTTACCATTAAATGTGATCAAATATTTAAAAAAATTATAATTCACTTATAATAAAACGGAATATTTTTTAGGAAATATTTTCACTAATTATTCAATTCTTAAATATTAGCAATAATTAACTGTAATACGTACAAACAGAGTTAACTGCTATGCGGCATGTCAAATGTCGGTGAACACCTTTTACATTCTGATTCATTTTACACATGGCAGTTCCGATAGTGCTGCAATGCATAGAGGGATGTGAGTTTTGTAATTCATATATCTTATCATGGCTGCGACCACAGGTAGCTACTTTGGCACCATAAGTCAACAAACGCAACGAGTTATATAAAAAAATACCATAGGGCTTGAGACGATGCGTATAGGCAACCCCTCCCATAATACTCCTCAAAATCTAGTATATTATAATGACGCATAATCTAGCAAATGTTTGCTCAAATATTTCCCTCTAATTCCAATACTTACAATTTCGGTAAAATTTTGACATCAAAATTTCAAACTCGAGCGACACTATGTATTATGTGAAGCACAACTGTACTATCTCGGAAAGGATAACTAGTCAAGTTAAAGTAGATGATGATCAGAATGCGAGCTCACCTCGAAGATACTCTTCTTCTCACTTGTCATACCAAATTAATAGAAAAACACACAAAGTTAGGGGATTGGGCGGAAGCTTTCCATGCGCATACCAAACTTACATGAAGCCAACCACTGCAATATGATCCGTCGTATCTGTTGGCACTCCTCTCTCTCATATAAAAAAATTGAGAAACTATTCAGCGTCTCGCTCTCCGCGTGCCTTGTTATATATCATTCACGGATGCGGACACCTTTACGCATGTAGAAAAGTTGAATTCATACTACTGATAATGCCCACTTTCTTCCTTGCTTGGAGTGTTGTGCGACTACTAACTCGAATAAGAAACTGTTAAAACTCATAATCACGACTCGCGCCAAGACAAATGCGCGAAACAAATATTCACCAAAGATATAGAGAGCCGTTTCTTTATGAAAAATCTGGCGAATCATGGCTAGGACAAGAAACAAGTATTTGACTCACCTCATAACTACGAGTTACCATGCGTCTCCTTTTTAGATGGCATCTAATTCCGCAGAAAATAGATAGTAACCTAATGATTCGGTTACTCACCTTTTCAAAGCTGTGACAGAAAAACCACATATTGAATTTACTCGCAGATCTTCTTTTTCGTCGCAGAACCCTCTTCGTGCGAAGACAGATTTTAACATACCCAAAATAAAGAGTATTTTGCAGTGAATAAAATTCGGATCACGCTAGAATGAAAGAAACTCGATTTCAGGTAATCCCACTTTTGCATGTGTCACGCTCACTACTCTCTCTCCATTACAATCTCAAAACCTGAAATGCTTGTCGCGTAATAACGCACAAACCGAACACATGTATACAATGATACGCGTATCAGCATGCGAGATCGCATTACTAGAGGCAAGACAATTAGACTCCATTACAAATATTACCAGTCTAGGTATGCTTTGATTGCGCTTTTAACAGTTTCGATCGGATGTTTCAAGTCTCAGTACCTTCAACACACGAGAAAGAATCATAGATATGAAATTAAGTCCAATGGGCGCTTTGATCTGATTGAAACCGCGGCATTACCGATCATATAGCTTCCTGTAATTGTATAGATAGTCCGAGAGATGCTGTGTACCTATGTGTGTAACAACAACCTAGCACCATTTTTCGGTTCATCATTGCCGATCATTTTGCCACTCAAGGTTCGCCCCGCCTTTCAACATCATCCGAAGTTCCCGCTCTCGCCGGATCAGTCGAGCGTAACAACGAAGAAGAAAAATCCTATACCATTGCTCGCACGCAGAAACCTGAAGCGGCCGCTCAAAGTAATATATCCTCCCACCAAAAACAATTATAAACTTAATGTAAATAGACGTACTTTTTTAATATTATACGTCTGGATTGCAGTGGTTATATTTTGACTCATTTATTAATTGACAATATTACACATGTGTGTTGTATTGCTACATTTAACTCCATTATATATCTAACGGAATAAATAAACAACCAAATAATGCTGCGCATTTTTGCGGCATTATATTATATACCATGTACTTACCTAATTTTTAAACCTAGTGTAGTGCCAGAACATTTTTTGTATGTCTGTGCCTGCCATTCCAAATATTGTCATATGTACTCAGCATAATTAATATCTGACTTATAAATAGATGAGGCGCTCATTTTGAATGTTTCCTTTCATATTTGTTTGCTTACCAATTTTTACTTCTCTAAGTTTTATATTAATGGAGTCATTCCAATATTGTGGCTGCATTTGCGATGTCATTGGAGCTTATAAGAATCTTCCGGCCGGGATAGTGCGTGACATCTGATTTATATTGCGTTGAGTGATTCATGTTAACCAAAATAGTGTAACGTTTCGCAATATAATTAATGCTTGCTAATAATTAGGCGCATATACTTAAAATAGGGGAGTATTGCTGAGCATTACCACGTATAATAATATATAAATGAAGATTATACGCCATGTACGAATACATACCAATAAATATAAATAATACTATATATATTAGTGCGAGTATTATTATAGACATTAACTAAATATAATAGAATTAAATGATAAATGCGCATTTGCACATCACTAAATAAATTAAGTAATAAATGTCGTATCAATCGGTATAAACCAAAATTAGATAATATAATGTCACGTGCTATTGCGTATACTTATACATACCAATATATATATATAAATATTAATATAAGAGAATGCGTAGACTCAATTAGTCGCATTAAACCAATATATTATGGAGGAGATCTGGCCGCCGGAATCTCCGGCTCACCTGCGCAACCATCTACCGGAACATCCTACGCACGCGGCTCCGGCTTAGGTCCGCCGAGTGGAGTGAGCGAGGGAGAGGAAGTTCTCTCGCGGCCCTTTTTTACGATCTATCGCGCCACTCTCAGCACGCAGAGAAATTAACCCACTTAGTCTCCTCGCCGTGTCCTCTCTCGGGCCGCGGAGACATAATTTAATATACCGCATAGCTTATGAAAAATAAGAGAAATAAGTTATTAGTGATTCCGATCTGAAAGTATGTGAGACTGAGACACTTTATATTCATAAAAATAAAGTTCAAACTTTTCTCACTATGCGCGCGCCGGATTCATACAAAAAGTTGGTAAAAAAGTATTTTGGTTTATTATTTTTTTGTTGTTAGTACCTAAAATATTTAGAGGTCAAATATGAGCGGACCTTATAAACTAATTGTCGCATAACAATATAAAACTATAATACCATAAAATCATAATTATGACTCAGACTAATATAAGCTTGACTCAAATTATTCCTATTGATAAAACAAACACTAGTAAAAGGGTTGATGTATTGCCAAATAAATGTCAGACAGCCCTTACAAAAACTCACCACACTTTTTGAATAAATCTAGCATTAAAATGATAGCTCAATTACTCCGCCGCAGAATAGGTTAAAATGTGGCAGCATGGTAAAACATGGACCTCTAAAACTACTTAACCCATATGCTGCAACCAATGCGAAGACTATACAAAATATAATATGATAGTATATCTTAATTCTTTTAAGAATCAGTAAAGACTTTTAAAGTGTGTTCGTGAACAACACTTAACCATTATGCAACCCATAATTAAAGTAGAATTGCGCAATACTTGCGATTACATATACCAAAAATATGAATATAATATATAAATATATAAGCTGTAAGGATTTTTGCTTATTTAATGAAGAATTGGAGTATATATAATGCGTCATATATGATAATTATTGTACGGATATATATATATACTAATAACCTAATATTAATAATATATAATTTATTAAAATCATAATGGGCGCTAAAATTGTACGGGCATCATACCATAAATAAACCATTATGTCGCCTAATGGTACTGTATACAATTTCTGTAATAAAATTAATAATATAACTAATGAACCTTAATGCATGTACCAGCTGTTACCGATACTGTATAGAATTAACCTAACAAATACAAATATTTTTTTGAGCAGGAACATTTAGCGATTACTATATATGTCTCAGACAATCAAACAAGTGCTGCATGCGTGAAAGCAGAATAGTTTAAATAGCTTCCAATTACAATTGCTTAATTTATAAGGTAGCCAATTCTCTTAATATATTTTTTGAAATCAATACGTGACTATCTCTAAAAATTATGAACATGAAGAAATCATGCGCGCTGATCAGCTAGTGTGTGTGGAGATATAGACCACGGATTCTTATATTACTTGTACATAAGCGTCATTCTGTGCTTAGCTACACGCATTCTCTCGCTACTTACCATACACGCTATTTGCGAAAGAGTGAGCCCGAGAAGTGCGCAAGGTTTATTACTCACTAGCAAATTAATATGGTAGCAGGTTAAGATAGTGAATAGTGCCAGGATAAATAGCTTTTCTTTTTTTTTCCACCATAACAGTAGATCAGCATTCGCGTTATTCGTTCCATAAGTGGTGCTGCAAAATATTATCCACAGTAGTTTGAATCGTATTTTCGTAATTCCATGTTGTTTCCTCTCACTGTGCTTCTACGTTTGCATTTTAACTTTTTTTCCTTTGATTCAGTTTCCACTTGGTTTGATGTATTCTGATATCCTTCATTTTCTTTAACCATTTTCTCATTAGCCTCAAAGACAATGATAATCAAAACGCTCAGTGCGTCCAGAAAATTGAATGTGATGTGTCGTCAATCTTAACCATAAAATGTAGAGCCGTTTCATTTTCTGCGATTCGTGTCAATGTGAATCTGATATAAGATTGATCATCTATTACTCAATCATCCTTTTGATTACAATCAGAATCTGATGACAGCCTTAATGCAATATTTTCTTTAGCTATTTAATAAAAAGTTTACTTCTTCTTTTGAGCATTAAATTGTGTTTATTTTGATCCTTAATTGTTATTAACAATATCTCTCTCCGCTTTTTTTTTTT
>JABUQX010126651.1:0-16024 GCA_015478945.1 Trachelipus rathkii | reverse complement strand
ACTATTATCTCTCCCTTCAATCCATCGGAAACTTACCCTCCATAAGATGCTTTGTTACACAACTTAAATATTCAGTCAATCACCTTCCTCCAGTGCTTGATCATTTCAAAGTAATTTCATCTATACCTGGATGAACAGCAGTCTTTCAACTTTCTCACTCTACCATTACCTCATCCTTACTATTAATTATTTTCCCCCCAAAAAAAATCCAATTTCTTCTTGCACCAATCAAACCCACACACATTCACCATCACCTCCTTATACATCCAATGTTATACAGATTTTCAAAGTGTTTTCTTCCACACACCCTCACATCCATTCATCAGTTATGAAAGCACCATCCCTATTCGATATTCTAAGCAGATTCCCCTTATTCTCATTTCTTAACCTTTCGCGCTTCCTTCCAGAAGAGCTTCCTATCCCTTGTAAGTCCCCATTCCATCCTCCTTCCAAATGTTCATTTAACTCATTTTTCTCCTACGTATATGGCACCTTTTAGTATTTCTTTTTCCCCTTATATAATTACAAAACATCCTTTCTTTTAAACTTCATCACCGCTTTTAGTACCATTTCAACCACACTTCTTTTTTACTTTTAAACCGCTTGCATCACCTCTCATTCCCCACCAATATAACATTCTTACTTCTACTTTAGCACATCCACATACTTCTTGTGCACTGCTAACAACTGCTTCCTTCATTTGCTTCCAGATTTGTTCAGTTTTAACTTGTGTCACATTCAACTTTAACTTGTTGAGGTGCTCCTAATATTTATCCTTATTTACCTTGTTCACTTAAACTCTCATTCTTAATTCTACCCACTTCTTTCCTAACCACCTTCCTCTCCATCCAAGCCCCCACTAATTTAATTTTACATAATACAATATAATGGTCCGATAATCCCATTCCTAACCCTCTCATCGACTTAACATCTAACATCTTCTTCACCAACACAAAATCAATCATACTTTTCACTTTAATACCATCTCTACCTACACCAACTCTAGTATACTTATGAATACTCTCGTGTTTAAAGAAAGTATTACTTACACATATACCTCTCTTCTCACAGAAATCAATCACCTTCCTACCATTCTCATTTTCTCCCGACACCCCAAAACCACCTGTTATACCATCCTTTTTTTGAACACTATATAAAAAAAATTATTAAACCATTGTTATAGCTGTAACTTTTAGAAAAAACTTTGCTAAATTGCTTTCCCTTCTAAAAATCACACCAAAAATTAAATTTTCCCCAATTTTGATACAAAACTGACAATTAAGAGTTGAAGGAATATTTTCAGAACCAAAGTTTAATTACCAAAACTGTATCTTATGATGGAATTAACATCAAAATACTGGAGAATTTGTCCTAGGAATTACCAGAGCTGAGATAAAAAAGTTCAAGCTAACTCATATAAACGCTGAAAACTGACCTATCCATACAAATGGTCAACATGTTCAAACCAGCGTGAGAATTAAAAAATGGTTTGGAATGGTTAACCGCATTCAAAATAATTTTAAATTACTTAAAAAATGAGTTGGCGAAAAAAATTCATTTTTTCTGCACCACTTCATAAGGGTTGATTGACCCATAAGTGTTTGTAAACAATGGGTACTTCTGGAGTTCTAGAGAGTTAAATTAATCTGCAGAGAATGAGGGATTCATCCTTATGTGATATGAATGTTCACAATGTTCACATCATCCTGACTACTACATTTCATTTTGTGGTATGAAAATAAGTCAGTGAATGTTTTTTTTGTTTTTTTTTTCAACTAATAAGTTAACTAATTCTTTATCAATGAATGTGTTTACAGGAACACAACTTATTTTTGAATAGTGCACATTTTCACCTCAATTTTAATTATGGTATCAATAAATAAAATATAAAAAAAAAAAACTTTGCCTGATATATATATAAGGTATATTGCCAAGAAGTGGTTTATAATATATTATAATATATATATATATATAATATATATATATATATATACTATATATATATATTATATATATACTATATATACCGTATTATTTATTATATATATATTTAATTTTTATAATATATATATAATATATATATTTGGATACATATATGTTTTCTATACATTTTTTTACATATATATTCTCTTTTGATATATCTATCTATATATATACTTAATATATATAATTATATAATACATATTATATATAGTATATATATATATATATATATATATAATAATATATAATTTTGATTTGCCAAGAAGTGGTGTAAAGACATTCTTGAATAATTAACAGGTATTTTAAATAGATCAAACTATTAACATTGCAATTGATACATAAGCAAAATAAACCTTTACCTATTTTAAAACTATTTTACTATAAAGGAAATATATATTGTTGCATCAACTCTTGACCTATAAAAGTTTCTACTTACAAAGGAGTTTCTCTTACCTGAATTCTTTCAAAATTTGAAAATCGTCAAACCTTCTTCAAATGTGACTCTGTTTTAAATTACAGGTTTTTATTTATTCCAATTTCATGTAACTATTATGCAACAGTTGGTCTCAGAGAAACATTCTATAAAATTTCTGTAAAACATTTTTAAAGTAAACACAAAACTCAAAAGAAATACATACTGGTAAATAGAGATGGAGCAATACCAAAATTTTAAACGATACCACGAAACTTATTATTGCGATACCAAAAATTATGGCTTTTACAAAATTGCATTCTTTTTGAAATCCATGATGTAGATCGTTCTAGAAACTATTATAAAATTACAAGGGCTAACAAAAGCTCAGTTACAGTTAACACAACCATTTGGCATCAATAAATTTGTGATCCCTTATGCAAAACTTATTTCTTAAAAATTGTTAAAATTTGTAAAAAGTTGTTTTTTTTATCTCTAGTAATCCTCATTGGTCAAAATTGCTGTTTTTCCTTCATAAAATGAAATAAAGTTTGATAATAAAAAAATTCATCTTATATCCAGTATAATTGTGTTGTGTAAAAGATATTTATTTAAAGCTACCCACTATTTTTTTCCACGAATTCTACGCAGATCAGTGCAAATGAGACAAATTTCATCAGCTTTTGGCCAAGACAGTGTTCTAATTTTTAATTTTTACTGTCTATCATGTGTATCATTATTACACCTACCTGTTAGTTCATTACATTCCACACAATTGATACAAGAATAGACTATAGGTTTTTATCATTGAATGGAAACTTTAAATTGCAAAAATCATGGGGATTTATATTAAGTTACAGTAAAAACTTAAAATCTTTACAGTAAAACTTAAAATCTAAGTTAGTTGTTTCGGGGCCATTATCTTAGGAATAATGTATGAACGAGTCTAGACTATGATCTGTGGGAATTTGGTAACTCGGCCAGCTTTATGCAGACTTCAGACTAGGACAAATGTTAGCAGTCATGGCCAAATTCCAGTAACCCATTTTGTTTGCCTTTGGGATTTTTACAGTATGTTTTTCATTTATTTTTTTCTCAGGGGGCTTATAGGTACTTGCATACTTATATAAATTAATAGGCCGAAGGCACAGAAATGATGAGAGATAATGGATGCATGATGCCAATAACTTGATTGATTGTGCAAACAATCTTACTTTCTAATAATTTAACCAATACAGTTTTATATCCATGAAGGACTGCAATTAACATCCTTGAGGAAAATAAAAAATGTAAAGATTCTGAAAGGCTCATGCAAGAATATTTTATATTAAAATAAAAGATTGAAAAAAAAAAAAAACAAATTTGCAGCAATATTCTCTGATGACCAAAAAAGGCTAATTAATATAAACAATGTTTTGAGTAAGTCTTGCTGAACAAATATGACAGTTTGATTAGTTTTCTAAGGGACTGAAATACTCAAAATAAAGATAAATGAATGTCAGTCAATTCCAATATTGTTCTGATCTACCATACTCATTAACATACTAGGACGTATCATGAGCTGGAGGCCAACTACCAACAAAAGACATTATGCTCATTTACTTGAAATAAGGTTGCAAAATATATTAGTGTCATGTTTTTCTCCTTCAAGTTAAAGAGTGTCTTAAGAGCTTCAGGATCAAGATTTCAAAAACACGCCCATCTCATCCCTGCAGTGAGGTGCAATCCTCGGGATCATTACCCCGCATTTGCCTTGGCTCATCAGATATCCATCTACAAATACACCATTTAAACTTTGGGGTATGCAAGGCTAGTGGAATGTACCCCTGCTTCTTCCTATTATCTCGTGATTATAGAATTAAATCAAGATTCTAGAGGCATATATCTGCACCAAATTGTAAATTCTTTTTTTTTTTTACAATATCAACCAACTCACGGGCAAGCCCTATTCAAGGAGGGGTGTTAAATAATAACAAGAAAATTCAACTAACACCAAATTACGCAGATGAGCACAGACGCGGGCTTTAAGGTGAGGGAGATATTGAGTAGGAAACACAGAAATGGAAGAGAATTCCACAGAACCGAGGTGGCAGGAAAGAAGGAGGCACCGCAGCAATAGTCTTGGAGTTGCTGAATATCAACACAAAACTTCATTGTGCCGCACAAGCACCCCTTGGTGCTAGAGGGCTCTTAAAGGTGGTGGCACGCGAGTGGAAAGTTCCCTCGAGCACTTGCCGCTACGGTTCCTATAGAACAGAGATAAAGCACCAACATTCGTGCTGCAAAGATAGAGGGTCAAGTGAACTAGAAAAACAGACAGTTTATAGAATTTTTGCATTTTGACTCGACCCTATCCAAAAGCAGGGTGAAACCTGAGGCCCCCCCAGATATGAAGAGCAGTACTCCCATACAAGGGCGGATGAGGGCCCGTGTATAACTGGAGTAACTGTGAGAGGAAAAAAAAGTCTCCGCAGTCTAAACATAACCCAGGTTTCTTTTTGAGCCGCCCCCTTAGCAAACCGTTGTGATGTGAGGTTTCCAAGACATTTTTTGTTTATGTTAAGGCCAAGGGATGTTATATATCTGTCAACAGGAGAGGACGAGAAGAGACCGCGAAAGAGACTAGGAGCTTAGTATAGGTTGTCTGTGGTATAGTGTACAAATTTCGATAACGTTAGCATGGAGATGTGTTTTGAGAAGAGAATTGAAGTGCTGTGACAAAGGTTGACGCTACGAACCGCACCCATTCCATGGAAATTTACTATACACAGTTGACTTATCAGCTACTGAGATGATAGAAAAATATGGTAGAATTGAAAGATTTAAGACGAGAAGCGCAATGCTCATGTCTAAGTGTAAGACCACGAGTGTGTGCTAAGAATCTCCAAATTCTAGAAGATTGTAAGAACTCATAGCATGAGTTTTCGAATTTCTCAAGGAATTTGTATAGCTAGATCCTGAATGTAAGTTGAGAGTTACGTTACTCATATGTCAGAGAGGGGCTGAGAATACAAAGAGTTGAGCCATTTAAATGAAAAAATTAGTAGGATATGTTTAGTGCAGAGGAAAACCTGATTCCGTGTTTCAGCGAGAGTAAGACAGAGGCGCTGCTCATAGAAAGGAGAACACCAACCAATATGACCAGAAAAGTACGTATGAGAGTGAGACACCCATCAAATCAACACACAGTTTCGATATTGAGCGATTTGAAAGAGAAAAACTTAGACATAAGTACATAGACAAGGAGAAGAAGGTAATAGGCAGGAAACTCGCTCAAAGGAGGGGGCGAGCATCTCGAGAAAGAATCCTTCAGCAGCGTACGTCGTCTCCCCGCACTATCCAAACTCTCTGGACCCCTGGTCAAAAAATGGTGTCGTGGATATAGGAATGCCATTATTTAAGAATTCTCATCGCAGCTCACCACTAGCGTGCAAAGTACTCCTCTCTCGATGTGATTCCGGCGCGCAGTGAGAGTAATCAGTAAAAATTAGAGTAATATCAAGTAGCGACACTGACGTTACACTAGGCGGGCCTCTATGAGAATTCAGCCGCGCTGCCGAAGAAGCACCCCGCGTACTCTGGACGGGGGATCGCCGAAAAGGAACGCTGAATGGTAGACTTGCACAGTTAAGTCACATGATCTAAGAAGTGAGATTGGAGAAGAGTTTCACACAAACTGCTATACATCTGACAGAATGAACAAGATAACCGAGAAGCTTATATTTATAGTAAGGTTGATAAGGTGTGAAGAAGGATTAAGCAGAGCACTGAAACCGAGCTCGCTTATCCTATTTTCGGAAATAGGTTGGACATGTTCGTGCTTCCAACTACTCAGCGTTGAAAATAGTGTATCCTATTCCAGAGACCAATAGGAGCAATATAAGGTTGAACGAGGCGGGGGATAAGCACGGTAAGTCACACTCCCTCAAAACCGGGAGGAATGCATCCGGGCCACCCGCCTTCCTAACCATCATAGTAGATCTCAGGAGCCTCATGCACCCGATCGAATGTAATCACAAGCAAAGGAAATAGTACACCTGAGAGGAGAAGAGCAGGAGCCGAAGGTATAGAGGTAGATGCTCGAGGATTGAGGATCCCCAGAAAGTTGGACAGTTAGGGAAAATAGGAGAAAGGCCGAAGAATGATTGCTCCTTTCATCTGGATTCAAAATTAATAGGACAACAGAATCCAAATACTGAAGCGAAAAAATAACGAGGAGAAGACAGATTTACAGAAGTTGCTAGGAGATGTTGTTGGCAATAGAGCGCCAGTAAAGATTGATCTGTTATGGAGAGAACCAGGAGGTTTAGCGCAACTTTCGTTTGATGAATAGCCCTGCTTATGAAAAATTGTGCTCGTCGAAAAGTTTGATGACCAACTGTGCAACGATTTCTAGACAATGAAAATTAGCAAGAATTTTTCCACACCCGATGATAGAAGAGAACGGATTTTCCACTCCGATACGCACTTTCCTCTAGCCTGAAATGCCAGAGAAACAAGCACGTCGAAACCAGTGATTATGAGAGACGGAGAAAGATTGTCGAAGAGGATTACGAACCTGCTCATCCCATCAACAATTACAGCTCCCACCTTATCGGCAGGAAGTCGAAGCGTCATCAGAGACAAAACAGTCATTCCAATTCATAGTTAGCGTAGAAGCAACGCAAGATGGCCCCAAGCAGCCGTGAATCAATTACGTGCCCAGAAAAAACGGCATGGGCAAGGATGGGTAGTGAGAGAGAGAGCTGAGGTTAAAATTTAAGGATATAAGGTTTGTCAAAGATTCTCACCCAATAGGACGCGAAGGTGGAAATTGTACTTATAGAGATGAGAATTGTGTGATAACATAGGTCTGAGTGTTGTTCGAAGAAAATTAGGTATGCCACGGCATCCGGGATACGTGTAGGTTCTTGATTATTGCTCCAATCGTTGAGAATGCTGAATGAATTCGGCCTCCTCCCCACCTTAAATCAGTAGAGAGGACCCCAAACCATCAGTGTGGACATTGAAATTCCCCTAATGAGAGGACCTCAGTATTTGGATGAGAAGATTAAACAGTCTGCTATATGGATAGCTAAATATTCAAAGAAGTCATTTATTTCTTTCTGTTAGGAGAAAGGTAGCAGAAGCACAAGATTATGTAGTAAGAAGCAAGAAAGATTTTGAGCCACACAACATGAAGTTAAGAGATTCAAGATTCACGAGACGTGTTACAGAGTATTATGTTACATAGGCACCACTCCACCCTTCGACCGGAATAAATCATGTACTCAAGGACAAACCTCAGTATTATGCAACACCTGCCAACTCTGGTTTCCATAAAACGTGTACCAACCTTCATACCCATAACTAATCAATTAACTCGTCCAACATAGGTCTTGCTGCCTCATGCAGAGACGCACAGAAATTCCACTCCCCACTCCATAATTCTCATCTTATTCAAATAAACAAAGAACTTACTTTCCTTGCTACGTTTGGGGTAAGTTTTCTGGAGACTTTCAGGTACCCGTCCTAATCTTGATCATACCTTTCAAGAGCACTAGGATAACAGAGGCAGACCAAGAAGAAAGACTGCATGTGTCCGCCTGTGCATTGCAAAAATAGGCTGAAGCCATAGTTAACTACTACGCACTATAATGCGATACTTGTAATTCTTTCTACGCTGCACTACTTGAGCAGACGTAGAATGATTTCCCTCCTTTCCACTAGACTCTCTCTAGATCGAATCTATTCTAAAATATCTACCATATCTACCCAACTTGGGTTTTTTCTTTAGTATTACATAATTTGGAGAAATCTTAATAGTGCAGAAAAGGATAACCATAACTTGAATGATATACCAGAGGACCCACAAATTTTACCTTTCCCACCCTCAGAAAAACTAGGAGAGAGAATCCATAAAGAGACATTTACCCCCACTCCCTGGTGACAGGGAAATCGGAAGCTACCCTGGCTGTCACATAATAAATGCCACACTGGTGAAAAAGAGAAGAGTGATTCAAAGCTCAGACAACTCTATCCCCAACTCATCTATCACTGAAATATGATAGGACAGAGAAGATGGATTTTATTTTGATCCTCAAAATTGAAAAGATCAAACTAGATGCAGATGTGCCATTGAGACCCAACCTGCAAGAAGGTTCACAGTCTTTTGCTATCAGGAGTGAGCAAAGTCTCCACAAGGCAACGACAGCACAGAGGAATGAAAACAACATTTTGCCCTAAATTTAATTCAAATAGCTGAAGCCAGCAGGATTGAAATTTCGTACAAAGTATGCTAATGGGAAAAGAAAGTGAGGGTCCAAAAGTAAATCGACTGAATCATTGTGCGCTCCTCTTCTCTCTCTAAAATATAGTCACTTCAGCCAGTTCTAAGTAGTTGCTATGTAGGAATTACCATTCTACGCTAACATCCTAAGGGCGATAGGAAATATACAATGTAGTGATTGACTGGTGGCCAACTTAGGCGAGACAATATAGATTCTGGACACTTTAGTCTTCATGAACAGCACTCTCAAAACAAATAACTTCGACACGTGTTCCGTTCCAGAGCCCAGTAGAAATATGGTGCCCAACCCTGGCTTGGAGACATGCACTGCATATATCAAAATGAATTTGCAGATAACAGAGATTCTGAATTTCTCTTGCGTGATATTTAGAGGATGAGGCTAATTGTGGACCAAGGCCACGGGATGTCCATACTCTTAGTTGGGACAAGATTATTCATAGAGAGAGGGCGATAAAGCTAGGATTCAGAAAGAGCTTTACTCTGGATTGAGAGTGGTGAGTGTGAATCCGCTCACCTCTATTCAAACTTGTTTAATAAATTTTCCGACATCGTGAAGACCTAGAATGTCACATGGGCCTTAGTTCTCATGAAAAAAGGCTCATCCATTGCAGTAAAGTGGGTTTGCGCCATTTCGCTTATTGTGAGAACGTTCCAAGGGGAAAGGTCTGAGAATATAAATACCCCAGCAGCTGCCTTCAGATACAATGGTTTTAAGCGCTGCTAATTAAATCTCTGCTTTAACTCTCAATCAGGAACTATTACACACTTACAACATGCTTGTTCTGCTATGAAGTTATCCAGCATTCTCTTGAACCGAAGAAAAAGTCCACCTCCTCCTAAAACAGGAGGACCATCCCTGTGCTTTACTAAGCGACAGGAAAGCCCAATAATTGCAGCAGCACCCTCAGGTTTAAAGAACGAGAAACACCTGTTTGCCCAGCCGTCAAAATGGATAATGCAGAGTAAGCGGTAGAATACGGGGTCCGATTGTGGTACCTCATTGCAAACTCATCGTAACTATTAAGTGGACTGAACCTTATAAGCTCATATATGCTTGCAGATTAAATATGGTGAGTTATATTCCTCATTTCTTACCTATTCTCAGTTAATTAAACCTCATTTCATATAAGTGCATCCTATAGTGATAAATTCCATTAAAATGAGTGAGTTAATTTCATACCCAATGCAAGACATTTAAACTGTTAAATCATATTAATCTGTCCTATTCAACACTTAAGTTAATTCTATCCTAATTACATAGTTCGGAGAGGAAGAAGACAAACTTTCCACCTCCAAACGTTTAAATGGGAGAAGAAGAAGAAAGGCTCCTCAGGGCTATTTGATGGCAGTATTTTGATTTATGGTCACGAGGCACTTAAGTATGTTGGGGAAGAGAAGAGTAAACCAAACTCCCATAATCTAATCGAACTTCTGATTAATAGGCATATATAGATGGTTATAAAAGTGGAGGAAGCATGCTTCTGGGAAGCACCCATTTAGTTACCAGCCCAAGCATCTTCGTATTGAGCCCTCTTACAAACACTGTAACTGTGAGTGCCAATGAGAGAGGGGCCGGGCACATCAAAGGTGAGCCCAAATATTTATGTGTACTTGTTGGGTATAGGCGCTTTCCTGGGGAACCTCTCAGGTTCCCCCCAACCCTGCCCTTCAGAAACAGGATTGAAGTCATTTACCATAAAGATTAAAACTGCCCTGGATCTTCCTGGCATTGCAAGTCTTGCTGAAAACCCTAGGTTATTGATCAGCCCAAAATATTTTAAGAATTCCCTTCCCCACTAGCCAAACTATGATATCTAAGTCTGCAAGACCCCCTCCAGATTCTATTTCTAAAATAACCCCATCACCCATCAACAATCACAACCTGTTCAACTGACTGATACATTTGAGAAATCTTAATAGTGCTAGATGAACCTCTTAGACTTGATATAACAGAGCCACAGTTTACCTTCCCCAGCAAAACCGGAAGTGTCAAAAGAGGAACCCCCACTCCCTGCAGGGAAAGCCGAAGCTCCTCCCAGTCTATCAAGTAACAGCCACAAATAAGTTTTGTCGTGAAGAGTATATGAATAATTTTTAATATTTGATGATATGCATTAAAGAGGAGGAAAGATGAAAAAGAAGAAAAATGTGAAAATTATTTTTTTTGAAAATAAAAGTATATTGTTTTCAGTAAGAATTGGAGATAGGAGGGAAATTTTCTATATGATATACCTGAGTGAATGAGGAGTGAAGAAAGAAATGATATAGACCCTAAGAATAAGGAGAGAGTATAATTTAGTTACTACATTTAAATAGTATGGTAATCGATGTAAATCATTTATAAAAAAACCTGTATTACAATTTTTATTCATACATTGTAACATGTTTGTTATTTATCCTTCTTTAAAATGATGACAAAAAAGCGAACAGGAATTAATATTTGAATCCGATATTCCTTCAAGTCTGAGATTAAGATGCCTTTGGTGATATTTTTTGCTTAACATTCGGGATAAATATAGATTAGTTAAGTGGGGGTTTAAATATTCTAATAAAATTTATTATTAAAAAAATTTCATATCATATTAATTTTTAAAAATAATTAGGTTAATAAAATAAGGATTTAATAATCAAACGGTCTTATTAATGAAATCCATATAAAAATTTGTATATAATTATTTATGTTTTTACTTAATTTTTAGAAATTGGGTGTAATAGGTATCCAGTAGTTATGTTCGAAACGTTATATGTAAAAAAAGAATGAGAATTTTTTATACTAGAGTTTTATGCCGCCATTTTGGATTTTATTTATATATTTATGATTTTTTTTATGGTACACATTTTTTGTATATGAGATGTAAAAAATAAGAGAAAAAATTATAAGAAATAGATATACTTTGTGTTTTTTTTACGAGCTGCTCTATTATTATTTTATTGTGCCTAATTTGTTATATTTTGATTTTTTACTTTTGGCGGGAAAATTTGATTCACTTGTAGTCACCAAGTCAGAACTTGTAAAAAACAGAATTTTTGTGCGATGTCGCTAGTCTGTCGAAAGATTAATTTATTGATAATACAAAACAAAGCTGATAAAAAAAGTAAGTAGAGCGAAAACCATAAATGAAGTGTTATATTAAAAAACTGTAGATGTTGAGAGTTAAAGTTATAGATTAGTGTGGTGTACGAAGCAATGGTTTGATCTATGTAACAATTGTATTATGATACTTTTTCATTAAAACTTTAAAAAATTTGTATTATAGCAATGATTTAACATATTTCTAGAGAATCAAAGTATAAATTTTTTAGTGTTTATAAATACTAATGACAAAAAAACAAAGTAGTTAAAATACAAACATATCGAATCATAATCAGCTTTAGCACAAGATGACGACGATCAGTTGTTGGAAGATAAAAGAGAGAGAGAAACAATTTAATTGGACAAGACTAAAGTTAAGATGTAATTAGTGTGAAATCAAATAGATTAGTTGGATAATATCTGATAATATTTATTTACAACAAGATTGTAATTTATGGCATGAATATGTGATAAATAATTTTTTCCAAGGGGAATTGTTATTTACAAAATAGAGACATTATTGAGAAAGAATTTACTATTATTAATTTTACAAAATACGATACATTAGATGTTTATCAATACCATAAATAAAGCTGTTAAAAATTTTTTTTTTTTTTTTTTGTCTGTATGTTTTTGATTAATATACAATATGATTATAAATTTTATTAAAGGAAATAGATAATAGTTTTTAATTGGTAATTTAATTAAAAAGAGAAAAATATTAGTTTGATTATTTATTTGATTTACAGTAAGTTTTACGAAATTAAGATTGTTAGTTAATATAATAATAATGAAAAAACTTATGTAACATTTGTGTTATATCCGGCTATATAGGACATGGTTTTTTATTTTTGTATGAATTTAAACATGAAATGAGAGACTGACAATATAAAGAATAATCAACTTAGAATTACTAGTAGTGTTGTACCATTTCGGGTATATTTTGTGTATGGATTAGAGTTTGGAGTAGGTTTTTATTTATCTACATTATATACCTATAATTTATTATCAATTCCAGATAATATATATTATATAATTAATATATATATTATAATATTATAAGTATATAATATATTTTATATATTAATATATATTATATAATATAAATTATTAATATATATTTATAATATATATATTAATTAATATATTTAATATTATATGTTATATTTAATTTATTTATATATTATATATATATATATTAATATAATTATAATTATATTATATATATTTATTATTAATTAATCTTTTATATTTAAGTGGATTGAAATTAGATTATAAAATATTAATTTAATATTTCATTATAAACTATTTTAATAAGGTATTGAGGAATAATGTTAATAATATTTTAAAATAATTTGTAGGCCATTTTGAATTTTATTGAACTTTTTTTTATATTTTTATATTCATTTTTTGTTATTTGTTTTTTGATTTTTAAACTAGATTTTGGAAGTATGGTAGTGAAATGATGTTGTGACGAATTTAGATCCAGGATGGATGTGTTTTCAAATTATAAAGGTGTTTTGATGTGTTGATGATATTTAGGCATTTTGATGGGGATAGATCACAATTAAATGAAATGTGATTGGGTGTTGTTCAGAAATGGGAGAATTTAATAATTAGGTGTTGATATTTGCATTGGTAACTGGAGTGTGGAAGGCAGAATTCAGAATGATAACAGATGATATCGTTTAAAATATTATTATGTATAATTTTTTTGTTACAAAGGTATCATATACGAAAGGTTATAAAATTTAATTAATTAATCTAAATTTTTTTAGATTTAAAAGAATATATTGGTCGGATGTGAGAGTTTGTAGTGCTATGAGATATTTGTCTTAATTATATATCATGTAAATAGATTTATGTCAAGATAAGAATGAAGGTGTAAATATTGAAAGTGGAATTGGATTAAATCATATTAGTTTTTATGAAAGCTGTTTATCTTTAAAAATAAAATTATCTTACTAAGTTTTCTTTCTTGCGAACTGTGGAATTTTTGTTGCATATTCCAAAGAGCACATAAAGGGATGAAATATATTTATTTAGTAATAATTTGTCAATATAGAAAGAAATTTCCAACAACCACTTTATGAAAATAGAGTTATTAGTCATTTTAGTGAACCATGTAAATAGTATTTATACCGAAAGGGTTAGGTATACAATAAAAAAAAAAAATAAAAATAAGTTCATTGAGGGTATTGGTGACTTTTTTTTTTGATTCTTGAAAAATTAGGATAAGTGAAATATTAAATTAACAAATATTCAATATGCGTTTTGCAATTAGTGTTTTAGTATTGGATGGTTTGGACATAATTAATAAATTAGTGTATATGAAATATTTTGAAAATAAAAAAATATAATTTTTGAAAATAGAAAAGATGGTGTTAACTAATTTATCAAGTGCTTGAATAGGATTGGTCTGTTTTTGATTATTGGTTTTGAAATTAGTAAGTAAAATTTTTGATTTTTGTTACCAAGTATTGATTCAAGTCTTTTAATTAACCTCATTAAAAAGTATAGAGAAATTTATTACCGTATTCTTATAGTATGTTTTTAAATTTTACATTATAAAATATATATGAAATTTTTATATAGAGGTGTGGGCATAGTTAGAGTAAGTTATAGTTTATTTTAGGAGTGTTACAGTATTGATGTAATCCTATAATTAATAGGCTAGAGTGTTTATAGACTTGGATAAAAACATGAGAATGGGACACATAAAACAGGGTGATTTATTTTATAGAGATTAAAAAGGGAGTAATTAAAAATGGATATTAGTATCTTTATATTACAGAATTAGTGATTATATTAGAGTATTCAATAGTACTTATTTTGTTAAAAAGTTGGGTATCATATATATTATTTTTTTTAGAGTTATTATATAGTTATTATATTATTATGTATCATTTAATATATATAATAATAAAAAGAAGCCTTTGGCTTAACGTATAGTGATTTTATTAAATTATGTCATTAAGGGTGTATATATATACTTATTATTATTTTTATTAATATAAGATATTATATATTTAATTTAAGATGGGTATTATTTTGATGATTTTAATATTTGTTGAATGTGAATAGATTTTATACATTAGACATAGACAAATATTTATAATATATTAATCAAAATAATTATATTGTTTTCATTATCGTATATTCATATTATAATATTTATATATTCTATTATATTATATTAAATAGTATATAAGTAGTAATAATATTAAGCTCTAGGGCTCGATTCTCGTATATTTAGTGACTTATTTAATTTATATAAAAATTAGATATTATATATTATTTATTAAATCATATGTTATATATATATTTGTTGGATGATATATGGTATATTTATATTTGTTATTAGTTATTAATTGGTTGGTTAGATGAGATATATATGTAAAATATTTAATGATATAATATAGTATATATATAATTTTATATATAATTATATAGTATAGGTATAATATATATGTTAAATATATCTGTTATATTTATATTTCAACATCGAATTATTTTCAGTTATATATATATTTTTTTAAAATAATGAGTTCTGAGTTTCTTATATTATTTTTTATATTTATTCATGAGATTCATAATAATATAAATAATTAAGTATTTATATATGTAATATATATTAATGTATAATTATATATAATAGGTACTATAGATCTTATTTAACAGTACATTTAGTGTAGCAGTAAAGATATATATATATTATATTATATATTATTACATATATATATATATTATATATATATATATAATATATAATATATTATATAATATATATATATTATATATTATAATATATTATATTAAATATATATATATTATTTAGAAATATTTAAAGCCCTTCATAATATGATTATAGTCAATAAGATACAATTATTAAAATTAGGTAATTGAAAATTATTTTTATAAAATTCATTTTGTAAATCTTTGACAGTGAGTTTTATATGTAGGATGAGAGGTTAGCTATATTTGATTTAAAGAATCCTGGTGAATTGACATATGTGTATTTAGAGATTTGTAGAAGGGTAGTATTGATTAGTTAAGAGATGGGAAGGTAAGATTATAAGTTAGTATGATGTTATGAATGCGATCAGGATTAAATTTTCTGAGATTATTTATATTAGTTCGTGTACAAATGGATACTAAGTCTTTTCTTGAAAGAAATCAGAAGAGGCTTCTCTAGTTGTCTGTAATAAATGATTTTTATTACTATGAATATTCAATGTGTTAATATTACATCTGTATTTCTAAACTT
>JABUQX010126650.1:0-17244 GCA_015478945.1 Trachelipus rathkii | reverse complement strand
GAATATAGGTAAGTCCAGTAAACACGATATTGTATAAATAATAAATACTAGGACTTCTTGGATGAAGACGCCACCTTTCAAGGATGAGCGAACAGGTATCATAGTAATAAGGTTATACAGTCTCACGTAGATGCTGTTCCCGGGAGGGATAATAAGAAGTCAAGGAGACGCTTCGAAGTAAGATGGTGTAATGGGGTGAGTATATTACAGTAGGTAACGGGTCATAATTTTAGGATGTATATTGGTCGACGACCATTAGTAAAGAAAATATTTTACCTTAATTACTATAAATTAAGTAATGGCGGAGAGCGTGAATTATTCTCGCAATAGTGAATATATACCACATGTGATATATAAATGAACTATAACTTAGGTCTTCGGCGATGGAGCTAGTCGAGTGAGGAAAGAAAGCACTTAAGCTAAATAGAAAGAGGAAAGATGGTGTATTATATAAGATTGTATTTTGTATTCGGATCCTCGTCAACGGTCGATCCTACACTTAAGTTATGAATAGCGCATTAGTTTCTAGATAATATAAATAATTTATATCTTTTATCTATCCAAAGATGAATAATGGGAAGTGGATGTGATAAGAAGTAATTGAGATTAGAAGGCCCTTGCAATTTGGCAACAAGGTAGGATTATGTCGAGCAGCTAAGAGTGGAGAAGAAACTCCTACAACGAAAACAGATGGTTGGAGGATCTACAATAATTTTATAGGTGGATTGATCCAATTTTTATGTTAGCATTTAATAAAACACCTCTCGGGAAGTATATGAACGTTATTAAAGTATCTAACAAGAAGTAGGCATGTTAAAACCAAGTTTTAACCTTTCTAGGGTCGGCAAACTCAAACTCTCCCAAGTAAAAGACTATATATATATATATAAGTATATTAGGTATACACAGAAGCTTAGGTTCTACTTATTGATGAGGAGGTAATCTGTAAGACATTGGTGAACTATGCAAATAAATATATTATATTATTATATATAATAAGTATGTTAGTATTCCTGGAAATTAAGGGACAATAAATATTTACGTCTGTAGTGTAACGAACTAGATAAACTCCGAGTTTGAGCATATATTGTTAACCTATTTTGATGTTAAGGTGTTTATAGCCGATATAGTATATAGAGGAAATTCACATTAGCATTAAGAAGAAGCGAAATCGTGGAACCTTTATTACCCAAATGAATGCGAAAGTCATTGAAAATATATATATATGTTAACTGTTCTGTGTTTTCTGGTAAGATGCGTGCTAACGATTACCAAGGATGGAACCTGAGTTCCTCGGGTAAGTTCATCATTTGGCGTCGTCTCATGATACTATCAGACGATTGGAGACGTCACTCCGAACGCGTACTGAGAATGACACGAGGTGAAACGGGTGTGTGGCATGCTACTGAGTATTATATGTGTTTAGAGCAGGTCTAAGATAAAAGGACGATGGTAACTGTAAGTGGATGGCTGGTGAGTTAAGAGCTATTATGGACGATGTGTAAATAATTTAGAATATATAGGGTGAGATAATGAGTGAGTTTAAGATATATATACCGGGGAGACTCTTACGGAGGGGTGATGCCGAGAGCAGCGGAATCTGTTAGTAGCGGGTTTTTTCTAGTGAGAGACACCTAAGCTGTCGCGGGGCTTCAACTACTGGACAAGTAATGGGATAGGACAATAAATAAACGAATCGTAATTAGTATATTTTGGTGAGACTTAGTTTATCTAGAGAATATCACTTTAATTAATTTGGGTTTCTATCAAAACTTAATCGGGTCAACAAATAGAGATGGGACGCATAACGAAAATTAGAGCGGAGTTGATGAACTGAGCCATGGAAAAAAACAATGAAGTACCCGGATTTGCGCCCGACGGACAAGGCATGGAAATGCGGTGTATGTGAAGAGAGTAGTACACCTCATTAACCCAGCCTCACAACCATTATTCATACAATACATAAGGAGTCAATCATGAGCAAGCTCACTATTTATATTGAGATACTATGAGAAATGAAGAGCAAGCCAGGATAAGAGGCCGGGATGGATAATATATATAGTATATAGTATATATAATTATTATATATATATTATATTTAAGGGTTTAGTACTATATAGTATATATTGTATATAATATTATATATATAATATTATATATTCGGGTTGGAATGATAGGGGGGGTGCAATGGGAATCTATTTTTTAATCCCTTGCGGTGGTGCCCACTCGAAAAAATAGATTGGGAACCACTTGCATAGATCCAAGTTAGTTTAACAAGTTTCGGTTATAATTTTCAATGATACGATGGAATCATTTTACTAAGATTTAGTATGATCTGTGGCTCACTGAACTGGGGGTAATAATGTAATATCTAAGAAAAGGAAATTTGCTTACTAACATAATTCCTAACAATCATTTCACCAATTTTTAGAAAGAGGAGGGTCTGTAGAATTCCAACAATGCTGGACAAAATTTTCATCGATAAATTTGCCGCGAAATCTGTTCAAAACAATGTATCACGATTTTCAATATGATTAAGACAGTTGCTCTCACTATTGATGGAGACTGCGATATTTAGTACATCATGGAAGAGTGAAGAAGAACAAAGTTCGAATTATCGGCAATTAAACTTATAACTTATTCGCTCGTGATACAGAATTCAAAAAGATTTAAGGTTTTTGAAGAATGTCAATATCATTGGCTTATGAAACTCCTCTAAATCTTCAACAATTGCTTTATAAACTTCCCTTAAATTGTAGCAGTTCATCGTAACTTTCGCAAATTTTCGTTTGCGTAGTATTCGTGTTAATGAAGGGACTCAATTTGTGTTTGAAAAACGGGAGTTTATTTTTCAATAAATCTTTCCTATTTTGGTCATTTTGTCTCGGAAAATCTTCCTATTTTTTCAAATTAAAATCTTTCTATTTCCACTCTTTGTCTCTCGGAAAAACTTTCCTATTTTTCAATAAAAATCTTCTTCCTATTTTTTCAATAAAATCTTCGCTAATAAGCTAAATTAGTGTCAGTGTTTCACTATGCCGAATGAAGTTTCTAAAAGTGTTGTCCCTCCATATGAAGTGTCAATGAAAATGAACATACAACTGCAGTGGATATTTTCGACATTTTCAGTTAAGTTTGCTTAAACCACTTCTACATAAACAATATATATTTATATACTATATATATGTTATATATATTATATATGTATTATATATGTAATAATATATTAATATATATATAGTATAGTATATATATATATATAGTATATATATATATAATATATATAAGTATATATAATATATATTATATTTTGGCATATTACTGGGAGGGGGCAGGGGCATTGCCCACCCTATAATTATTGACGCAAGTAAAAAATAAACCTTATATATATTTGCCAGGAACGGCGTTTTTTTAGGGCTTTAATTAGTAGATACTAATACTGAAAATGATACATCAATGATAGATAATGAGAAGTAGTAATATACTAATTACTAACGTATAAAAAGCTTGTATTTTTTCTAAGGAGTTTTAATTAGCTTCTTATGACAGTATTCTCCGCTAAATTGTGGTGGATGCAAAAAAATTGGTGTCTACATATTGGCAGCCGATGAAACTGCGGATTTGCCAGGCAAGAATTAAACTAATTGACTGAACGAATTAAAAGCTTGTTATTTTGGTATTGTATGTTCTTTCTGACTGTATGTCTCTCAATTTGAAAAAAAGGACTGTTCGGAGAAAAGAATTTCCTGGGTTTGATAGTTCTTACAATGAACACGGATCGAATAAAACCATTTGCCAAAGAAGAATTCATTTGTTTTTTTATAGAAAAAGATTTGGATCCGATATATATATATATATATATATATATATATATATATAGTATAGGGTCATATATATATATAGTGTATATATATAGGTATATATATTATATATATAGTATATATCTATCATATATATATAAGTATATATATATGATATTATATATTATATTCACTCAATCTTTGCCCACCCCTAAATGAAAATCCGCTCCCCATATTAATATAATAATATATATATATATATATATATATATATATATATATATATATATATATATATAGTATGTATATATTAGCTATATATATATATAATATATATATATATATATATTTGATATATATACGTATATAATAAGTGAATAAATATAGTCATATATATATATATATTATTATATAATATAGTTATTTAGTAGTATATAAGTATATATATAATTATTATAATATATGATATATATATATTAGTATGATATAATATTAGTTTAATACAGAATATGATAATATATATGAATAAGTATGAGTGAAAAATAAGACCAGAGTATCGTGCAAGCAATGATCCACGGAGGTTGAGTAAGTATGGATATTATTCAGTATTCAGGTACTAGAATGTAAATATAAACTTGAAATATATATATTATATATATAGTAATATTTATTTATTATTTATATGAAGCGTACAAGTGTGATAATTATAACAGTGTGAGGGTGTATATATACTATATGATAACTAATATGATATACTATTATACATTTCACTCAACCTTTTGGCCCCCCAATAATGGAATCCTGCTAACGCCATATATATATATATATATATATAGTATGTATCATATAATATTATATATATATAAATATATATAATAGTATTAGTATAATATAATTAGTATTAAACTTTGGTATAGTACTATATATAATATATAATATATATTAAGTATATAAGTATTATAATATATATATATATATAATATATATATATATATAAGCAAATTCTTAAGTAAAGGTTTATTCTTAAAAAACATGATAAAAGTAAAAAAAAAAAAGAAAAAAAAAAAGGAAAACAGAGAAATGGAATGAAAAGACGGGGAACTAAAATTTATCCTTGAAAGAGTAGGAGGAGAAAATTTTTAAATTTATTTCATTTCAAAAGGAAGTAATAAAAAAAAAAGAAAGAAGTAAGAAAAAAGAAAATGAAAGGATTATTGAATGTTTTTTAGTCATGCCACTGATCAACATTACTTAATTAAGGAGGTGTTTAAGTGTGTTCCTAACAAGATAAGAAGACCCAAAATGAGCTTTGCTTCTCAAAGAGCGAATTTAAAGAGGTGGAAATGTCTTTTATTGTTACTCAGTTTGTTGTATTTAACAAAACGCCTGTCAGAAGTTAGTAAAATTATTAAACATATATTCAGAGGCTTCAGAGCTGTTATAAACTGAAGGCTTTATTAAATTATTATTATTATTATTATTATTATATTATTATTATTACTTAATTATTATTAATTATATTAGTATTATATTATTATGATTAAATATAAATACATTAAATGATTATACTATATTTTTTTTTTGGTATTGCTGTTGCTTGGTTGTTGTTGTTGTTTATTATTATATTATTGTTAGTATATTATTATTATTAGTTATTATTATTAATGGTATAGTAGTTATAATTTTATTATTTATTGTTATTGTATTTATTTATTATAATTATATTATTATTAGTATTATTAGTTATTTATTATTTTTATTTATTATCTTGAGAAAAAGGAATATAATTTCACTTTATTATTAAGTTCTTCGTAGATCTGTAGAGAAATTTATTCATATTTGTCTTTTCTAAAGCATTCTTAACATATTTTTCTTAATATCATATATTGTCATTGAGAGTTAAGTTTATGATTTTAATATAGTATTATTAACTCTATACTTTAGTGAGAGAGAGCCAGATCCAGTTAACATCTTTCTTACTTATTAATTTGGGTATCATTCTATTACTTATATATTATAATATTGGAATTAAATTATGTTATTAGATATGATTTTGGGAGTTATATATCCTGAGTTTTTAAAATTTATTATTGTAGCTTTGCTTGGAAGTATGTCGTAATTATCACAGTTACTTCTAGATCATTATAAATTTACTCAAATTTACTCATGTTTAAAATCGTTCATGTATTTCAATTCAATTCTCACTTTATGGTACCACTTCTACTTTATTTATTTTCACTTATAATATTAATTCATTTGAATTATATATATTAAATATCAATTAAATATTTTCAGTTTATATATCATAACTACTAAACTTATAATGATTCCGAACTTCGTTTTTGTTGTTGGAGTTTGGTGGATCTAGTTGTTGTTGCTTGTTGTTTGTTGTAAGTATAAGTTGAGTTGTTGAGTTGTATTTGTAGTGGTTGTTATCTTGACCTCGGTATCTGTAATTCGCTGATTAATTTGTTATTCAGTCTATAAGTTTATGTTGAGGTATTCATATGTGTGTATATCTGTTATATTGTTATATGAATTTTTATTAAGTGAAATATGCTTTGTGATATCGTGTGCTGATCTTTTATTTGAGGATTACTCTGCTTTTATCTTTATTCATTTATTGATTCGAGTTATGTGTGGTTGCTGCTGTATGGTATATGATATTAGAATGATGTAAAACTTTAACTAAACCTTAAAGCATAATAAAAACCTGAAAAAAGTTTTATTGTACTTAATTAGCTATTACTATATATTTGAAAGATCTTACTTACTCTTCCCTCCTTAAGAACTTTGCTGTCTTCTCCAAGTACAATTCTTGTTGCTGCTGAAGATAACTCGGGTAAACCCAATATGGGAAGATATTCATGATTCAATGTTTCATCTTTTGCCAAATCATGGACCGACTCGAAGACTATGATGGCGAAAGTGTGAAAACCTCACAATTCACTCCAACATAACATCGCTTGCTGTGAGGATTGGTGATAATATGGTCAAGGTTGGTAAAGCTGCCATGAAGTCTTGCTAATGTGCCAGATACTAATTGAGAGTCAGTCATTATGCAGCTCATCATAAACTCTGCCAATAGTTACGATCCGAAATTTGAAATAATGTGCAAATAATTTTTGGCAAAAGAAAAGTGAGAACTGCCTCTTCTGCCTTAATTAAATTTCATGCTTTCAGATTATAGCATTGCGGAAATTAGGCTAATATAGACTTGAATTTAACCAGCAATGGCATGGATACATTGTAACTGATGAAGATAATAGGGATATATAAATGTACTGCTGGTTATTTTAAATAATTCACTATTACATTTTTGTTACCGAATTATTTCAGGGTGATCATAATTAATATACAAAATATGAAAATATTGAAGTATTGATAATCAAAAAAAATATTAAAAACTATAAAGAATTATTCTACAGAGGGGGTGGGAATTTACCTAATTGCTATTTTAGTGAAGGGAAAGGGAAGGGTCTCAAACATAGAGAAAGAAGGTAGGAGCATGGTTATTAGCAGGCGGGGGAGGAGGGAAAAATTTCAAATTTTCAGCTGCAGTTTTAAGCTTAGGTTTGGGAGCGTATAATACCCTTCCGCGATTAGTGCCTGGGAAAGGGGGGGGCGTGATGATTTAGACGCCCTCGGTGAAGAGCGACTTAGTGCGGAACTAATTAACCTTCTAGCCAGCCTGATCAATGCCAACCTATGACCACAAGTTAGGCCGCATGCGGGTAAGTGGGTGGGGAATCACTTAGAGACTGTTGATCTTACAGAATGTCATTAACACCTTGCCAACGGAAGTTAAGACAAAAAGTCCTATAACAGTCCAGCAAACAGGTACCGATTAACGCCGATCCAGGTACTGGTAGGTACTTAATATACGCACCTAGGGGAAGCATCTCAACTTTAAGACTATGGGATGCACTACTTAAACCCTTGTACGTAAAGGTCTAGTAGGGCTGGCCACGGTGAGACTAGAACTGACAACGGCGTCAAATCTTACCTGGGACGTCGCATAGTGTACTTTTAGAGGTTACCTTCAGGATTGCTAATAGGGCGTGTATACCAAGCTGACTGTAATTATGAAAGCCTATGCTTGTGAGCGGTTCCAAGGAGGGGAACAAAAAAAGGGAAAAAAATACATCATGAAAAGTGAATCATATGTGGAAAGAAACATTTAAAAATTCCACAATTGAGTACAACTCGTGCATTTATCTAGTGACCTACTTATTTTTAGGCAACGGCCGTTGAAACTTAAGCTTGATCACCAGAGACGTGGTAATAAAAAACCATGAAAAATCAATGTTACCGTTTTTCGTAACTTTGATGTTCTTTTGATTGTGTGCGGTAACCTGTATTTATTTTAAAAAAACATAAGAGAATCTTATAAACATTAAAACTATAGAAAAATTAATATTTTAGAAATGTGATTCAAACGTTACAACATTAATCAATTTACAAAAAGGAAAGTAGAGAATAAAAAAATATTGTACAAGAAACTTATATAAAGTGAGGAGAGGAATGAAAATGAGTTTTATGGACACAAATACTTTTGTGAGGAAAAATATTGAATAATAATTTACGGAACCACGTTTGTGAGCACCTCGGTAATGGTTGATTATATTAAAATTGCAGAATAGCGACATGAATATAAATTCTGTGAGAAACCCGAGATCAGGCGACGGTATGGGAGAGAAATGGACACGAAAAAATTTAATAAACATGGGTAATTAAAAGAAAATACACAGTTTATTGACGCGCTAGGTGAAGTTCAAAATGTGGAGAATAAAAATGAGATGAATGCTAACGAGACTGTAAAAGAATTAATAGCAAAATGATCCAAACGTGAGGATTGGGCGGAAGGACTGTTGGAAAAAATAAGGTGAAAATTTATAAGATATTATTACGAAATTATTTAGTACACCGTGGATCAGCAGAAAAGTGATTGTAACCTTTAGGTAATGTAGAAAAAAACGTGCAAATTTGGATCGAAAAATATATATAATTAAAGTAAAACATTGTATTGGTTCACCATTCTTTGATCGCGACTTGCTTTAGGTGAAGGCTAGAAACAAAATTTCAACGTAGATAGATGAAATAAGTAAATATTGTTATTTATCGTAACAAAAGGGACCTTACCCAGGTTTTGATAGGTTAGAAGGACATGCGTTAACAAAAAGCAAATCATGAAGTTTTACTTATATTAGAAAGAAAAAAATACCACGAATGAGAACTCTTAAAGGAACAATTTTTCTTATACAAATACTCAAGCCCGTGTGTAGACACTAAATTCTAGTGTGGAGCCCGAAAACCGACGGGGAACACGGATAATTCTGATACAGGGAACAGAGAGTGCCACCCTAGAAATGTATATGGATCAACATTTTCAGAATAACATGATTTAAAGAAAAGCCCTGGCACTTAAGAAAGCCGAAGAAAATGAGGCGCATTCTCGGAACTAATAGTTAAATGTGATAAAATTTTTAAGACTTGAATGTATTTTATACAACACTAAAAATAGAATTTTGAATTCAGAAAGAAGAAGAACAATAAAGAAGATAGTTGTAGAGAGAAAAATTAAAAAAGAAAAAATAGAAAAGTAATGTAGATGTAAAAACTACAGAGTTAAGATTGTTCATTTGAATAAATAAAGAAGATAAAGTAAAGAATATTTAACGCGCACAAATCGGGATACTCAGAGCTGATAAAATAAGAAGAAGAAAGATATATAGAATAGTAATAGAGATAAGGGTTGCTATTGAGAAACGGACGTAGGAAAGTCAAACACTATCTTTGTGAAACAAATCATGGTGATGCCAAGGACTTATGTCCCGAACCCGCACAGTTGCCCGGAAATCGTGACCTTAGGCCCCTTAAACGGTGGGCACCAAGGTAACCGGCAAGACCGAAAAATCGAGCACGGTCCGAATACTGAGCCAGCTGTAATAAACCCAGCGCCGTTGAATGAATGAGACCTGTTCAGAGAGAGCTTGAAATTGTTACACTGAGTAAGAATAGAGGATTTTAGCCTGATCTGATAAAGAGACTATAGAAAGAATTCAGGAGCGTATAATTAGACCGACTGTTCTGGTGAGAGAGATAGGAGAAGACTGTATAAAAAGATGAGTAACGCGAATTCTGTCATCAGAGTGACGAGCACTACTGAAAAATTGCAACTTAACGCATTATACTTTACTGTATATGAAAAGAGGAGGAGTGATAAAGAGAAAAAGAGGAAGAGATGAAGAAAGAAATATAGATAAAGAGAAGAAGGAGAACACGTTAGTAAGGGTCAAGCTACCCGTCCACACTAGCCCCGACCTCAATCGGAGAGAAGCACAGAGGCGCGGAAGGCCGGGGGCAAAGCCGAGCCAGAGCCAGGAGAGTACCTGAGAGGCCCGCGGTGAATGTAAGACGAGGCCCCAGGAGGGGGAAGGATGAAGTAAGAAGTTAGAGAAGAGAGAAGGAAGAGGAGGGATTAGAGGAGAAAGAGAGAGAGAGAGATAAGTAGAGAAGAGAGAAGGAGGAAGATATGAGATAGGACAGAGTAAGAAAAGAAAGAGAGAAAGAGATAGAAGAGAGAGAAGAGAGAGAGGAAATAAGATATATTTTAAGAAAACTTAAGGAACTGATGAAGTTTATTTGAGAAGAGAGAAGTAAAGAAAAAGAAGAGAGAGAAGAGAAGGAAAAAAGGCAGGCGGAGAAAAACAACAGCAGTATAGGGATGGGCAAGAACAAAGGGCAGAGCAATGGAGAACGGAAGACAGCCCAACGCGAACCAAAAGAGCAAAGGCTCGAAAAGGGGACAAATCAAAATGCCAGACGGGGTACAACAGGAGCGACGAGAGTCGAGAGTAGACTTGTCCCGAGGGCGGAGTCATGCCGTGTGCTAGAGAAATGAGAGATAGGAGATGAATAGAAGAGAGAGAGATAGAGAAGAGAAAAGATATAAAGAGAGAATAGAAGAAAGATAAGAAGAAGGAGAGCGAAACAGAATGAAGCGGCGAAAAAGAGGAGAAAGAGAGCAGAAAACGGGAAAAGGAACACAAGCTGCGGAAGGGAACTGAGGTGTATCGCGGATGGGAAAGGGTGGGGGAAAGCGGGACTGGCAGACGAGCAGCATAAAAGGAGGAAAAGAAGGGGTGCACGAAAAGGAGTGGGGCAAAAGGGGGGAACAGGAAGAGGACGGTGGGGGGTGGCGCAACCGAGGTGAAAGTTGAGGCAAGGGAATAAGGCGAGAAGGGCGGGGTGGGAGAGCAGCAACTGGCGAACCAAAAGGGCCACGCAGGCGAAAAACGTCTGAAAAAGAAAGAAGACGAACAACAAAACCAAGAGGAAAAAATAAGAGAACCGGACATGACGGCGGACGGAACACGGACACAGAGAGCGAAGCCGTGCGGGCGAAAAGAGCAACGTCAGGGCCGAAGAAGATCGAAAAGCGAAGAGAGAGAGAAAGAAGTGAAGAGCGTTCAGAGGGAGACACCAAAGTGAGAGCGAAACCGGCATAAGCGAAAGAGAGCAATAAAGAAAAAGAAGAAGAGAGAGAGAGAGAAGAGAAAGAAGAGAGAGAGAGAAAAGAGGGAGAAAAGATAAGAAGGAGAGAGAAAAGAGAGAAAAGAGAAAGAGGAGATAGAAGAGAGAAACAGAAGAAAGAAGGAGTTAGATAGGAAGAAAAAGAAAAAAGAGCCTGAGGAAAAAAGAAGAAAGGGAGCCGAAGAGAAGGCAAAGAAAACGGAGGGAAGAGTAAAGAAGATAAAGAAAGAGAGATAATGAAAGAGAAAGGAGAAAGAGAAGAGGAAGAGAGTGAGAGAAGAAGAAGAGAGAGAGGAAGAGAGATAAAAGACGAGAATCAGGACGCTTCGCGAACGAGAGAGGACCGTAGGGGAAAGGGAGGGGAAATCCCAGGACACGCAGGGCCAAGGGAGCGCCCGGCGGGCGGCAGACCAGACCACCACAGGCGCGGACACAGGCAAGAGACGCGCCTGGAGCACACACAGCCAGAAAACCGAAACGAGGGAATGAACACATGGGGCAGACGAGCCCAGGAGGGGGGAGGGGGGAGGGAAGGGAAAAAGGAGGTGGGGGGGGGGTGGGGTGGGGGGGTGGGGGAGGAGAAAAGAAGGCGCGCAGCGGGCGGGGGCGGAGCGAGGAGGCAGGAAAAGACAGGGTGAGAGAGGGGGAGAGCCACGACACTTGGCGGGGCGCGAGGGAGGAGACGGAGCAGCCGCCAGGAACGCGGGGGAAAGCGGGAACGACCTGATGCTGAGAAGAAAGATAAGGCGGAGAGGGGAAGAGAAGGGAGGGGTGGAGAGGGAATATGGCCAGGAGGAAAAAAGGAAAGAGACAGGAAAAACGCAAGGGAGGGTGCAAGGGATGCCGAGAGGAGAAGAAGGAGAGGAGAAGGAGAGAAGGAGGAAGAAGGAGGCGAGTCGGAGGAGGGCCTTTAAGGAAAGGAAAAGGAGAGCAAGGGAGGGAGGAAAAGGGCACGGAAGGGAGAGAGGGGGAGAGGGGGAGGAGGGGAAAGGGAATGAGGGGAGGGGGGGGGAGGGGGCGACTAGTGAGGGGCGAGATGGAAAGGATGGGAGCCGAAAAAGGGGAAACAGACGGGGGTGCGGGAGAAAGGAAGAAGGAGGAAGGATGGAGGGCGGAGAGGAAAGGGGAAGGGGTGGAGGGCAATAGATGGAGCGACAAAGTAGGCGAGAGGGGGAGGCACAGGTAGAGCGAAGGGGAAAAGAGAGGAGGGGGGGGGGAGGGGAACAAAGAGAGCGAAGTAGGGAAGGGAGGAATCAGGGAGGGGTGGGAAGCGAATGCGGCAGGGTAGGGAGGAAGAAGGAAGGAGGGAGGGAGGGAGGAAAGACAGACGGGTAGTGGGGGAACGGAGGAGCGAGGAAAATGCAAGAAAGTGAGAGGAAAAGAGGGGGAGAAAGGGGAGTAAAATCAGAAGGGGAGCAAGGAAAATGAACAAAGCCACGCAAAAGGAAGGAACGCGTGGGAGGGGGCAAGAAAAGACAGGGGGGGGAAAGGAAACGAGAAAGAGCACGAGAGGAGGGAAGGGAGAGGGGAAGCAAGGGCGACGAAGAAAAAGAAGGTATGTGCGAAAGGGAGAGGCAGGCGCGAGAAAAGAATAGGTAGGGAATAGACAAAGAGAAAAAAGGAAACGAAAAAGCCATACGGAGCAGGAAAAAGGATAAAAGAACAAGGGAAAGAGAGGAGAAGGGAAAGACAGAAAGAGAAAGGGGGGCGGGTGAGGGAGAATGGGGGAGTAAGAAAAAAGGGATGTCAGAGAAAAATAGAAAGAGGAGAGGAGGCAAGGGCAGAGCATGATGTGTGATCGAGAAACAGGCAAAAGCGCAGAGAAGAAGAGGAGAATGAAGGGGGGGAGGGGAAGAAGAAAAGGGGAAAAGGGAAGAGAGAAGAAGGAGAAGGGACAAGGAAGTGATTTCGGCAAGAAGGAAATGCAAGCAAGAAGAAGAGGACAGCACCGTTTATTAGTCCCTGAGGACAGAGCTGGAGCGGAGAAGCGGATGTAAACAAAGCAGTGGAGAGAGGAGAGAGGGCGAGAGATGGGAGAAACAGGAGGAGACCCGAAGAAGGGAGAAAGGGAAACGAGAAAGGAAGAAAAAGGGGGGGAGGGGCAGGAGATTAAGCGGGAGGGGGGCGAAAGAGGGCGCGATGACAAGGGGCGAATAACGAAGGGCAGGAGAGGAGAGAGGAGGGTAGAACAAGGGAACGTGAGCAAGGAGGGGAAGGAGGAGAGAGCCGAGTAAATGGGAGAGGAGGGAGCGAGTGCAACAGGAGAGGACAGAGTTAATGAGGAAAGCGCGGGCAGGAGGAGAGGTGCCAGCTCGAAGGGACAAAAGCGGGGGGGGCAGAGGAAGCGGGGCGGAAGAAGAAAGAGAGGAAGGAAGGGCAAATGAAGAGGGGAATTGGGTAGGATGGAATTACAACGATGATTTGCCCATGGAGTGAGGGGATGCAAAGAATGAAAGCAAAGGGGCAGAAAAGGAGGAATGGAAAAAAGGGAAAGAATGCTCAAAAATGGGGGAGAGGGGGAGAGGGGGGAAAAGGAGGAGGAAAGAGAAAGCGGAGAAAAGGAAGGGGAGGGAGGGGAAGGGGAAGGCGGCGGAGAAATCAGGGGGAGGGGACAAGTAAGGGAGACACCCCCGCCGAAGGAGGCGCAGCAAAAGAGCGAGGGGGACTGGAAACGAGAAGAAAAAAAAAAGGAGAACAAGGACATGAGGGAAAGAGGAGGCGAGAGGGGAGTGAAAAGGAACGGGAGGGAGAGGAGAGAGGAAGGTGTTCAAGGAGCGAGGGCGGAGCAGTAAAGCGAGAGGGCGCAGGAAAGGCGGGCCCGGGGGAAGGATGAAGGAGGGAAAACGGGGGGTAAAACGGATAAGCCGGGCACGCAGCGCGAAGCTAGGGGGGAGCGGCGAGAAGAAGAGAAGGAGGAAGGAATTGGATGAGGGAGGGGGGAAAGCGAAAGAAAGCGGAAAGGGAGACAAAAGGGGAAGGGGGAAATGTGTACCTGTGTATGTATATGAACATGAGGGGGTGAAGCAAGAAGAAAGGGAAGGAAAAGGGGCAGGCGGCCGAAAAGCGGACGAGGCAGGAAAAACGGTCTTGAAGGAAACGAATTGAGTGTAACAGAGGCGAGAAGATGCATCAAGGGATGGGAAGGGCGAAATGGGGAGGAGCAGGACGGGGGGGGGCGTCGGACCCAGGGGAGGAGAGGACGACAGGCACAGGGGAGGGTCCGGCGCGGTTGATGAACCCAGGGTGGAGGTGAGGGACGGTGACGGCTCGAACTGAAAGGATAGGACGAGAGGGTTGTCCGGGGCCACTGAACGGCAGGTTCGACGAGGATGCGGGTCGGGAGAGCTTTTGCGCACGCACCCAAAAGCGGAAGAGTAAAGAAGAGAAAGAGAATAGATAGAGATGTATAGGGAGAGGAGAAGATAGAGAGAAGAAGAGAAGAAGAGAAAGAAGATATTGAAAGTAGAAAGAATGAATAGCAAAGTAAGTAAGAAGAGAGAAGAATAGTAGAAATAGTCGGAAAGGGAAAACTTAAAAAAGCGAAGCAGGCAAAAGGGAGAAAGATATGGTGAGAAGAACAGTATACAGGAGGGAGGAAAGAGTTAAAGGACGGGGGGCGGCATGTTAAAATGGGATGAAAAAGGAGCCAGTTGAATGAGAGCGCTTCAACACGGAAACAGACTCGCGCGCGCTTCGCGGCGCCGCGCCTCGCGCGCGCGCGCGCGCGCGCGCGCGCGCGCGCTCGCCGCGGCAGGTTTAGCGGGGGAAAAGGCGATGACTACGGGGCAAGCAAGTGGCAGGTGAAATATGGGAAAGAAAATAGTAGGCAAAGCAAAAGTGAAAAGGGAAGTGACAGTAGTAATAAGGGGGAGAGAAAGCAGGACATTGGTTATGGGCAAGTGCGGGGCCACCCCACGTCGCGCGCAGACAAGAACGACAGGGAAAAGGAAGACAGGTGAAGCCGGGGAAAAATGGCGGAAACGGGAAAAAAAAAAAAAAAAAAAAAAAAAAAAAAGAAAAAAAAAAAACATGCGTCAAAAACACAAGAGCCGACAGCCGAAAAGGTACGAAAGCATAAGGGATATTGCATTGAAAAGTGAAGGAAAAGGAAAAGTGAAAAAGAAAAAGAAAAAATAGTGGCCGAGGTGGGGAGATTTACGATAAGCCTTAGGAGAGAAAGAGAAAAAGAGAAGAGAGAGAGAGACAGAGAGATAGAGAATAAAAAATAGAATGCATACAAAAGGTAGATATAGATTGAGAGAGGATGGGTAAAAGGATGACCACCCCGCCCAAGTGAGGAGAGGCCGCAAAGCCCGACCGCGGAGAAACAAGGGGGAGTGCCCCCAGACCCCAGACGGAGGAGAGGGCGAGGACACCCACCCGACCAACAAATGAGGAAAAGAAGCGGAGGAGCCGAAGTGACGCGAGGGGGAAAACACCGGAGGGGAAAGGCCGTACTATGACATGTACCGCTTCCGTCTTAACACGCTGGCGTGAGAGTTATTACCATCCTCTGTAGCTTTGGTCCTATGGCCACTTTGCTTGCTAAAATATTATTTAAAACACCAAAGCCATAGAAAGGACTGAAGGATTGATGAACCGAAGGTATTTTACTTAGAAAAATATCTACCTAAGACAATATTTCCAGCACATCTTATCACTTAAATAAATAAATAAAGAAGGAGGTAAAACAGAACCAGCGTTTAACAAAATATTTGGTTTTTTTAGAGAAATAAGTGATGGTGTGCTCCTTATTAATTGTTTAGGAGCCTCGAAAGCTTGTGACGGGAAAATAGAATATGGGTGATTAGGCTATATCTTTAATAAATTCTTATAAAATCCCATTAGTCCCTTTATTTTAGTTACGTACGGACCCTAATTAGAATTATGTCCTTGTCTACACCCATGGATTAGTAGTTGAAGGGAATTATTGAGAAAGGAGATTAGATACTCCTGGTGATAGAGATGAAAAAATCTTGGTATTTGCTCTCATCTAATTTATTTGATTCTGTTTTGTCTTTTTACCCTTCTTAAACCGGATTATAGAAGAGAAGACGTAGGAGAGATAGGATTATAAGAAAGAAATGAAACGGAAATTTCACTTTATTATAAATTTTTTGTCGATTCCTTACTTTTTTAAATACTGAATAAATAGAATTTAATCTGACTTACGTAATTTAACCTTTGCTTTCAAAAATAATAACAACAGAAAGTTTTAATTTGATTTACGATATAAAAAGAAGATAAGAAATACTTGGGGATCTTTCAGATCCTTATTATTTTCACTTCAGGTGATGGATGTTGTTGACTCGGTGGGGGGGGCGTGTGATCTGGGTGTTAATTTATATAATTTCTTATTTCTGATGATCAAATTCCTTAAAAAAATAAATTATTACTTAAAAGTTTTTTTTTTATTATTTTCTCTTTTTTATAATATTTATATTTTGATCACTTATACACCTTCGTACTGTTGGGTCATGACTTAGTTATGCGGATTTCTACCTTATATTCAGTTTCCCTTAGATGCGTGTAGGAGCGATGTGGGTGGCTGGGGGTGTGTAGGGATCATTTTGGGGGGCCTTAATATAATATTCTAAAAATTTAAAAAAAAATTTGTGTTTAGTTGTTGTTTTTTATATTGGTGGGTAGTGGTTTCTCCCTCTTCCTCGTTAGAGAAGGATCCATAAAGACTCAATGACGCACTAACCGATGCCTCAAGGAACTGGAAAAGAGATAACAAATTCTGAAGACATGCGAGGGCTCTCTCTTACAAGAGTAACTTTTTTCTGCAGTCTACACCAAGGGACCATGGAGTTACATAAAAGAGGAAACACATATTAAATGTTCTATATTCTGGGTAGAAGTATGTTTAATTATTTTCTATATAGAAACTACTAATCTCTTCTCT
>JABUQX010126649.1:0-25189 GCA_015478945.1 Trachelipus rathkii | reverse complement strand
AGGTATTTTTTTCCAAATGTTTTAGGTCACAAATTCTAAACCAGTATTTTTCAACCTTTATGTACGGTTGTATTCCTAAACTCATGTAACTTATTTTATGGCACCACCAGATAGTTTTGTTTAGAAGTCCTTATCAAAAGGTTATGTCAATAAAATAAAGTGCAATTAATACTATAATACTATGCTATACTATCATAATATACTATAATTATAATAATCAAGTAACTATATCATAGATTATAGTATAAATAAATACTATATAATATATATATATAATATATACATATATATAATATATTAATTTATATATAATCTACTAATAAATAATATAAAATGGGAGTAGGCAGGAGGGATGCAAGGGGGAGCGAACTTGGCCCCCACTAAATGCTTGAGCGAAATAAAAAAAACTAAAGACCCCTTAATCGATGTTTGACCAGAACAGACCGCTTCTCTTAAGCGCTTATTAGTAGAAAAACTGAAAAGATACATCAATCGACTAAGTACTGAAAGGGTAATTACTAGATTATAACTGCTCACTTATGAAGTAAACTACATTGATTATCTTTGATATATGGTGTTTAACGTGTTTTCGATTTTGCATGATGGCATGAAGTCAACTAGCTGTGTGTTTTCTATACAATTTAGCTTCTTCACGATAGTATGTCCTCCGCTGGCAACTCTCAGTATGGTATGTTCGGAACAGCATTTGCAGCGATAAAGCTGACTAAAGAAATATATAATATAAATTTATAATAATATATTATGATATATAATATATAATATATCTATGATATATACATATACTATATATACATATAGTATATATATATATATCGTATATATATATTATATATATAGATATATGAGTATAAATATGTTATCATAATAAGTACTTATATATTATGTATATATATATATATTATATACTATCTCCTGCATTAATATATTAATAATATATTAGCATTATTAATTAGTAATATATTATATCATAATACAAGATAATTATTCATCCGTCTATCGCAAGACCTTTGGCCCCCCTAAGGTGACAAAATACCGGCCCTACGGCCAATGATAATATTATATCATATCATTATATATTTTCCACACAAATAAATTTATATAATACTATATATACATATAATATACTTCTCCTTGCCAATTGAATATTGTATCATACTAGTACTATATATACAGTATAATATAACATATACTCATATTAATATTATATATATACTATACTATAATATAGTATAGTATATTATACATATACAATATATATAGATAATAATTAATAAATATATATAGATATAATAATATCATCATATTTATACTACTAGTATATTATATATACATATTAGTATAATTACTCAACCGTCTGCCCCCCCTAAGTGGAAATTCCCTCGCCTTACGACCCATCGATACTATAGCGTAATATATTATACTTATATAATATATTATATTATCAGAATACTACTATATATATATATATTATATATATATATATATATATAATTTATATATATATATATTATAGCTATAATATTAGTAATATTATTATATATAGTAATATACTATATACTATATATGCATGAGTACTATCTATATATTTATACATATATGTATATATTATATATATAATATATATAATATATATCTAATATATATATATAGTATTTTATATATATATATATATTATATATATATACCTATATAATATAATACTTATAGGATAGATATAATAATCATATATTAATATATATATATCATATATAATATAATATATACTAGTAGTGTGTAGAATGAGTGTGACTTGCAAGAAAAAGTCACAAGCATCGAAGATCCTCCGTCAAGACCAAAGTACTGGCATCTTCCAAAAAAGTCTCTTCCCCACACCCGACACAACCACAACAGAGAAAACGAGGTTTTATGCGCGAATAGCGCATGTGCGCCGCCGCCGCTTCCGGAGAACATCCGACATCACATTACACCATTTACTCCTCTTACCACTCCCAAACTTTACTTTAGTTTCCCTTCTACTCATACCATAATATAGTTCATTATATTTATCTAATTTATAATATATTATATATAGTATATATATTATTATATATTATAATAAATATATATATTATATTATACGATATAAGTAATATAATATATATATTAATATATACTTATCTAATATTACTGATATCATATATGCCTCAGGCACACTTACTCCTAAGGCCGGTGGACACGGAAACAACACACCTGGACCCTAAGGCCTTACAAACGTCGCATACAAAAATCAGTTAAACAAAACTCCATAAAACCGTAATAGATGTGGAAACAATAGGATTTTTCAAAACACCACTTGCTCTCCATGTCACCGCACCATATATCCCCTTCAAAACACAACGGACTGCCAAGTCTGCACCTCCAACCACACAATAAACCCCACAACACATAACCTCACAAAAAAAGGCCACAAACATAAACCATATTACAATTTAACCAAAACGGACTTACACCCAACAAAATCAAAAGAATATGGTGTTTTCAAAGAGCAACCAACCATACCCAATTAGCCCATGATACAAGAAGCCTCACATTGTCCCGAAAGCTATCCAGAACCAACAACACCTTCATATAGCTATGATTGCCATTTATTCACACCCCAACACCCAACAAATCCACACTTCTACGCAATCGTTATACAACAACTCACTATTCATGCACACAAACAACCCACCATTACCAAACTACCAATTCGGACCATTAAACGACACCACCAGAATACATCCTTAACAACAATTAGGAAATAAACAAACACGTTTTTGTGCAATATTTATTTTCCCACCACACCTGACCACACTCTCCCATAAATTACAACCAAACCTCACCGAAAATCTGCCTTCACCTTCCAACAACCTCATAATGGAGGGGCGACATAACGCTCCACCACCCTACATGGTGACAGCGACCAAGATGCACAACCTAAAGAGAACACACATCATGCCCAACCCTTGAGAAGACACTAAAACACCTAAACATCACTAAACAACACAGAACAGCCACACAGAAACCCACCTCAACATCCAAACATCTAACAATCTCCCAGACATGCAACGTACTGTTCACCAATTTCAGCCTAAACAACTCTACTGGTCAGCACAAACCCGTTCTAACAATTCTTACCACTATCCTCACATCATAATGCAATACCAAATGTGTCACAAACCCAAACTACCACTCAGAAAACCAATACCAACAACACTACAAAAAAAGCCTACTCGGATACAACTCAATCAACTAGTTAGAAAACAACATCGCATCCTCTGTTAAATATCACAGACCGCCACATCAAAATCGAGCAAGAGACATACCGTAACGATTCACTTGGTGCTAATCCGAAAAGCGCATTAACAAAATCCATTGCCAGAGGAAACATTTAAAAAATGAGATACAACCCAACTCTAGAACCTGTAAATGATAGAAAAAAATAATCAAGAGAACCACACTGAAGACTCACTCTGGAAAAGCATACATACCACACAGTGCACTGCGCAAACGAGCAGACACTGAGTTCAACGCCAGCTAAAACACCCAAGGCCATCATAGCTTAACAACAACAGCATTTTCGAAACAAACTTCCAAACCTTTCATCTTACACTCAAGATTTCATCCAACACACGAATCACACAGAATGTGGAATACAATAAATACGCTGAAACACTCAAACAAGCAACAAACATACACTCACGAATCCAGTCACAATCCCAAATCACAAGATCAGACCTCGCAATTCCAGCAAACAACACGCAAACCTACTCGCAACATCACTAGCAAAGCAGCCAGGAAAATCGCACAGACTCTCAAAGATAGGAAAGTCACAGAAGGCTCTCAGGAAAATAAAACTCAACCACGACGACCCAAGAATAGAAATAACCACAACTGACCTTAGAATACATTAACAAAGACATTAAAACACTCACCTGCAGACTTGCGCCAGAAAGAATAATCTCAAAGACAAACACTCCTCAAACACCTTGAGGAACATTCGAGTTTGATGCTCAGCTAAATCTAGCAACAAACACTTTATAATTATTTCCCCCAGGTCATAGAAATTTCGGATCGCCCTCCTATCTTAGAAAAACTATCATGCTATACCGAACTAACAAACAGGGAGGACAGAGCCTCTCTGGACCGCCGGGATCACTTACATATCGACCCCACCATCTCCTTTATCAACACTCATAGGTCAATTACTAGAAAAGCCAATATACGTGTGGTGGTAAGTGTGAATAATCACTATTAACTATATCAAACGCAAATGTCCAACACCCGTTCTCAAAACAAAACCGCAATTCAGGTACACCGCATTTCCTCCAAAGCATATTCAACCACCAATCAATGCAGGCACTACACAATAAAACCAACTAACGAAAATGGAATTACCATAGTTCACTCACACATCAGAACCCATAGACACGGACACAAAACCGTGACACCACACGAATCACTATCAGAAAACAACTTCACACATTGTTACAGCAAAACAGACAAGTCCAGGCCTCACACAAACGAACCATCGTCACTTCTAGCGTTCTTCACCACCGCCGCCAACTTTTGTGCACTACACCCCCCCCCCCGCGAGCGCTACATTAAACAACATTCGACCAATCACCGTTTAACAATCTAAACTACCAAAATCCTCGGCAGAATAAACACTTGACACATATCATCATTCACTTTCACAAAACACCAAAACAACAAAATTTTGGATCATCTGCAACACAAAGAAACCTGAACATATCAGCATCGTATATGCTGGCAAACAACCTTTACAAACAATTAACTTGCACAACTAACCACACACACACGACCAATAATCCGCCCGATTATAATAACTATGCCTCTCCAACTTGGCATCGCAGGCTACTGACTAAAACACACAACATAAGAAATCCCCAAACGAATACAAAACCAGAAGGCACTAAGGATTTCCCATAACAGGACGCAACATCAAACAGCACCACACAACACCTAGCACGACAGAGAACCAAATACTTACCATAGAAACACAACCCTGGATAGATAGGCACACCAACTCTTCACCAACACTCAAACACACCCAACACCCATGCACAATTGCCGTTCTCAACCCACATCCACCCCAACTACAAAACCGCCTCTTCCTTTACAGCTCTAGTATTCACCACAACAAATTCTGAAACAAACATTTCCACTATCCATCCAAAAAACACTTCATACACTAACAAATCCACACTCGACTCCTACACAGAAAAACTATTTAAAACCAGACACCAAACAACATTTTAAATCAACAACCACCAGAATTCAACCTCAAGTACCCAAGAACAGTCAGTCATCACCTGCGCCAAGTTAAGAATTTGCGGCAACCCCTTCTACAACTTATTTGCCAGAACGCAGACTTCAAGCCTCAAGTCAAACCCACCACAAAACATTCTGTCCAAGAACTGTAACCAGTACAGAGGACACATCTCACTAGTTTTTCCTCTCCTGTCTATTCTAACTGTTCAACCGAATACAATTGGAGACATTATCGCGTCGATCTCTGGAGGATGCCGCGAGGCGTCCCGGCTTGGTACCTAACGCGGCTATGACCCCTCCCTGATGGCGTGGTCAGGGGTGAGAAGGTGGGACTTATATATATATTTTACTATTATGTTAAGGATATATATATACTTATATATTATATATAATAATATATATATAATTAATTATATATACTAAATATTATATATATATATATATATACTAGTAATTAATATTATATTGAACAAAAAATTGTTGACAATATACTTATTTTGGCCATGACTGCTTTATATAGAGTTAAAAAGAATTGGTAGACTATGTATGTTGTGAAAAACTAGTAATATACAACAAAGGAAATTAATTACTCATAATATAACATTAAATTCGCCATTGAAACTTCCAGAAATAATTCCCTACCATTCCTAGACAACTTGCTACCCTTTTGTCAATCTTACTACTAAATTTTTTTCTTTTACTTAAAATTTTTTTTGTTTTTTCTTGGAAGAATTGCGTTTAAATACACATTTCTTAAAAATATCAATAGCCAATTTTTTTTCTATATTTCTTTTTTTTTTTTTTTACATTTAGAATTGCAAGTGAAAATAAAGAGAACATCATGATATTCACGTTATAAACACATTATATACCAATTTTAAAACTTTTATTTCTATTTAATTTTAAGAAACTATGATATTATATATTACTAATTATATTATATAACTATATAATAGATATATATAATATATATCATAAATATATATATAATAATACTAATATATATATATGATATAAATATATATCATAATCATATACTATACTACGTATATAATAATATATATAATATATATAATATATATATCTAGTAGTATATATAGTATATTAATATATATATATAATATATATTATATATATATTATATATATATATATATATATGCTTATATATATATATATAATATATATATATTTATATATATATATTATACGTATAACTATAACTATATATATATATCATATATATAATTATATATACTTTACTAATTTGAAAAAAAAATTGAAATTATAATTATCTTGGCCATGACTAGATTATGGTTAAAAGACAATGTGACTATTTGTTTTCGAAAATAATATTCTAACAAAAGGACAATTACATTCATTCATAATCTATAGAAATAAATTGCCCCATTGAAAAAACAAAAATTATAAGTTTCAATCATTTAGGCATCAATTTGTAGGTCCATTATGTGGAAATTTTACCGTTTACTAAAATTTTTATTAAATTTTTTTTTTTTTTTGGATTTTTTTCCTGAATTTTAAGACAGTTTTAAACCTAATAGACCTTATTTTTTTTCTATCATTTCTTTTTTTTTTAGTTTTTCATTAGAATTTTTCTAATGGACTTAAAATTCCCAAAAAAATATGACTACTTTTAATTAAACCAGCCATTTAACCATTTAGAACATTCTATGACTATTTATATTAACCTTTATGAACAATATATACATAGTTAATACTTACCGTTACCTCATTCATGTATAGTCGCTGATTACTCACTTACTATATATATATATATATATCTATATATTAAATATATTATATAAATAAAAATAATATATAATATAACATATATAATATAGTGATCACTTAACATGGTGCAGTTCAACTCCACTGCGCTTAAACGCAAATATTATTAATAATAAATTTAAATATATATAATAAACTAAAAATGCTATATATAGACTATTATATATATATATATAATATATATCATATATAATATAATATATACACTAACTACTATATAAGATACTATACTATATGATACTTATATTATACTCATATATATATACTATATAATTAGTATATATAATACTATACTACTATAATAATAAATAAATCAGCTTTATATATATATATATATATTATAGTATCATTACATATAAATGTAGTATATTTACTATATTATATATTATTGTATATAATCATTTATGATATGATATATATATATATATATACTATACTTTTTATTATATATAAGGCCCCGCGCGGAGGCCCTCTTCGTGGCGCAGTCCGGACCCTTCGCAGCGGGAAAAAAAAAAACCAGGAAGAAAAAAAAAAAAAACACAAAACAACAAAAAACAAAAAACAACGAAATTATTATATTACTATAATATATACATATATATGTATATTTATATATATATATATATATATACTATCATATAGATATATATTATAATATATATATATATATTATAATTATTATCATATATATTGTCGGGAACCAAACTCACCTAGACCTAACCTAACCCAAATCTCTCAGGAAGATAGCGTGGAGTTCCATAGGGGCAAAGATGCCGAAAAGAAGAGAAGCACAAAGTGATGAAGAGCAGACACTCCTTGTTGATCATGAGGTTGCCAATGGTGATGGCAATATGAGAGGTCAATCCCTCGCAACATCCTTGCCGTTGTAGTACCTTTAGAAAAGAGATGGTGGGACAAACCCCCAACGTCTCGTTGCAAAGATAGAATTTGAAAGAAGGAGACATTTTATTAGTGTTTTACTTTTATACTCAACCTTATCCATTAGAAGGATGGAACCAGAGGTCCCTTCAATTGTTGAGAACAGTATTTCCGTCTACAAGAGGGATAACCTGTATGTTATTGAAAATAAGCGTGCGTTTTCAGAATAAAAAAAAATTTCCTCAACCTGAACAGACACCCAGTTTCTTTGAGACCATCTAAGCAACCATTGTGAAATGAGGTTTCCAAAGATAGTTTATTGTTTATGCTGTTAACGGTGATCTGGAAAAAGGGAATGAGATTTCAGATGTTCAGAAAATAATAAGGAATTGAGGAAAGGTTCAAAGAAAACCTGGGGGTGCTGTTCAGGTTAGGACAATTTTTTTTAATTCTGAACATTTATTTTCTAATTACATAAGGGTCTTATCCACTCTTGTACGGAATACTGTTCTCACAATTGAAGGGACTCTGGTTCCATCCTTCTAATGGATAAGGTTGAGTAGTAAACAGGTAAAACAACTAATAAAAATGTCTCCTTCTTTCAAATTCGTATCTTTGCAACGGATCTTCTGCCGGCAAACCTGCGCGTGGGGTATTGTCACCAATCTTTATCGTAAGGTACTACAGAGCGGACATATGTGTCTCGGAGGCATTTGACCTCTTCATATTTCACCCATCACATTGGCAAACTTCTATCACAAAGGAGTGTCTCGCTTTATCACTGTTGTGCTTCCTTCTTTTCGGACATCTTTGCCCTATGGAACTCCACGCTATCTTCCTGAGAGATTTGGGTTAGGTTGTCCATAGGTGTAGTAGTTGGTTCCCGACCAATATCAATATAATATTATATATATATTATATATTATTATATACTATTATAATATACATATATCATTATATCATATAATATATATATACTATATATATATAATATATCATATATTTATTAAATATAATATTTATATATTATGATATACATATATATATAAATGATTATATACTTAACTATATATATATACTTCTTCATATTTTATATAGATATACATTATGATATATTCATTCATTATATATTATTAGTACAATTATATATATAAGCGTTCGATAATATTATATATTTATATATATATATTATATATTATATATAAATATATATATATATATATATATCTATTACTACTACTATATACTATATATATTATATATATATCTATACTATATACTATTATATGAAATATATAGTATATATAATTTCAATATTTATAATATATATTATAATATATATATATTATGCTATATCATACTATATATATATAATCAATATTATATATAATATATATATATATATAATATATATATAACTATATATAGTATATATATATATATACTATATATACTATTATATATTATATATAATATGTTCATTTTAGAAATATGAAATATAAAAATTTGAAAATTGATCTTCCCTATAGGCCTCTACTTCTCAATCTATTTCTTGCGAATTAAGTCATTAAAAAAAATATCAATTAAAAAAAAAAAAAAGAAATATAAAAAAAATTGCATCATATTAAGATACACTGCATTAAAATCTCCGGCGAAATCCAAAAAAAAAAACAAATTAAGTAAAATTTTAGTAAGTAAAATTTCACATCTATTGTGACCTAACTTGACCTAATATGATATTGATATATTTTTTTATTTTCATGCATTTATTTTATCATTTATGATGAAGAAATTTCCTTTTGTTTAATTATCATTATTTTTGGTAAAGGTGACTCTCATTGCTGAATTCATTTTGGAAGAGTGTAAATAATATATTTACCCCATTTTTTTTTTCATATCTTATATATATATTTTCATATATTATTATACTATTTATTATATATATACACTTATATTATATTATATATTAGATATACTATATATATATGATTATATACATTTTCAGTGGAACAGTGCTATTTGTATTTCTATAACTATACCTATATATTATATGGGGGTTGTATATAATTATATTATATATATATATATATATAAATTTATATTTAGATATTTTCGTTAGCTATATACATATATATCATATATATATTATATATAATTAATATTATAATATATCAACGCGCGCAACAGGAAAAGCACCGCCAACCAAAGGGCCACAAGGGGGGCCGGCCAGCTACGACAGTACCCCGGAAAGATAGTATATTTTTATATTAATATATTTATATTATATATATTTTAGATATATTTATTATAATATATATATATATATATGTGTCATAAAGTTATTATGAAATAATAAAAAATGTTAAAAATTGTTGATTATATAAGTGTGGTTCATATAATAGTTTCTTGTGTGACTTTTAATCATTTAAACATTACTAATTTAAAAAAAAAAAAAAAGAAATATAAGAAAAACATTCCAGGAAATCTAAAAAAATGACCAAAAGAATTGATAAATATAGTAAATAAAAATTTAAGTGAAAATTTTGTTCACACAGTCTTCCCCTATTTCACATAAACAAACGAATTGACCCTATACATTTTTTTTATTAATATATAATATTTTATTTTCTAATTATTGAGTTATTAATTTTCTCTTGTTTATATATTAAATGTCAAAAAGTAGATCTCATCTTATTTTAAGTTTTGAATATTAACCAAATATTTACAATTTTTTTTTGAACTCCAATATTGTATATTAAAGTATCTACTATAAATACTATATCATATAGTAGCCTGTTAAAATATATATAATATATAAGCTTTACTTATTATATTAAATAATACTCTATAGTATTACATTATATAAAGGGTATGTGGGATGCCGTTTTCACCCAGCTGACACCCCATTCAGGGACGGGTCATACAGCGTCAGTACCAAGCCGACGCTCAGGATCCTCCAGAGATCGTTCCGATGCGATGAAATGCTCCATTTTTTGGGTTTGACAGTTAGATAGACGGAGAAGAAAAAGTGAGATGTTCCCTTCTGTACCTGGCTTAACACGTTTTGAAGATGTTGTGTGTGGATTTGATTGAGTTGAATCTGCGTTTGCCATATGTAACGATAGAGGTTGGGTGCGGCATCTAACTTGGCCAGAGCTGATGATGGTTTCCGACTGAGTTGAATTCTGGGGTGATTTATTTAACATGTCTGTTTCGGTGGGTCTGCGCGTTTTAAACATAGGGTTTTCTGCTTAGAGTAGTGTGGGTTTGTTTAGTGTATTAGGGTTGTTTGATGACGGGGATGTTGTTCAGAATTTGGTCTGTAATATGATGGTAAAAGAAGGAGCTGTTTGAGTCTGTGGTGGGATGGGGTTAGGAGGGCAATGTGGCCAGAGGTTGGGATTGCTTTGAGTTTTGGTGAAGAGTTGATGTGACTATATCATTCCAGGATGTTGTAGGTATATTTTTTTCTTCGTGAAGGTTGTTGTGTGCTGTGAATGTGGCGTCCTTTTCTCTAGCTCTATTTGTTTTATCGGTGTGAGGATTTTCCTTTTTTGTTTTATAGTTCCAGTCGTGGTGCCAGTTGGAGAGGCTAGTTTTATATCGGGCGTGTACTTGTTGTGTGTGGTTGGTAGATGCAATTTATTGTTTTGTACAAGTTTTTGCCAGCAATAGATCTTGATATATGAATTTTCTCTTGTTGCAGCATGAATACCATGGCATTAAAGCTTTTGATGAAAGTGATGAGTGTCAAGTGTTACTCGGAGAATTTTCGTGTTATGTTAAGGGTATGCTAGTTTGTTAATTAGATCGGGGATGGGGAGCGGTGTCAGTGCCAAGTTGGCGGCCGTGTGATTAAAAGTAAATTCGATGATGTTGTATTTGGTGAGGGCAGGACAGTTCTGTTTCTGTCTAACCCAGTGTTTGAACTTGTTTAGGATTATTGTTGTGTAGGGTTTAGTGTCCGTGTTAGGTTCTGATGCCGCTAGTAACTATGGTAATGTCAATTTCGATAGGTTGTTTTTAACATTGTTAGTCTGCAGTTGTTTCGCGATTTACAACAATTCATTACATGCGAACTTGTAATGTAATGGTTTTTGTTTTGAACACGACAAAAGTATATTAATTTGTGATGTGTTATGATTGATCTTATGTATTAGTATGGCGTTTTCTTAAGTAGTTGCCTGTGTTCCACGAGTCTCTCTCGCGGCGATTAATGAGGGCAGAGAGGTGTTGAGATAGGTTTGTTAGAGTAATGATAAGCTTCGTAAGATAGGGGAGGGAAGAAAAATAAAAAACTAGACTGAGCACGGACACGGGACAACAACGAAATCAAAAACTCTGATGTTTGTGCTAATTTAGCTAAACTATTTTTCAAGGTGCTTTGATGGTGTTTGTTGATATGTACCTCTGGCAAGTTGCAGCGTAGTTCTTTTCACATGTTCTTTGTATGCTACTTCGTAAGGTCCCTTTGTAGCTTATTTCTATTGTGTCGTTGTTTTAGTTTATCTTTCTGGGCTTTTGGCTTGATTTCTCCTATTTGAGAGTATTGTGGATTTTGGTGCTCTTGCTATTGAGTTTGCAGAGTATGTTTGGTGCTTGTTTTTTGCTGCGATTGGGGTTTTGGATTTTGGGATTTGAATGATTCGAGTGTATCGTTTGTGCTTGTTTGGTGTTTCAGCGTATTTTTGTATTCCACTTCTGTGTTGTCGTGTTTGGGATTGATCTTGGGAGGGAGTTTGGAATGTCTTGGATGTGTGTTTGTTAAAAGTAATCGATTTGAGGTGTTTAGGGGGCGTTTAATCTGTGTTGTCGTTTGGACTGATGTGTCACATTATTTTTTCTTTTTAGTACTGTACAAAGTTTGATTGCATAGTTGTTCTCTGATTTCAGGTGTTAGGTTTGGTTTGTCATTTTTTTTAATGTACTTCCTCTGGGAAATGGACTTCCTGCTGCTAGATATCTTTGTTACAGCATTGTTTTTGGAATTCAGACAAGTGAAGTTATTGTATTTGTCTATTTGACTGCGATTGATTGAGGTTCCTGTTGATTATTTTAGGGCGATGTGGTGTTTTCTAATTATGTTGATGCAACTTGTAGTACCAAGTATGGCTTTTTTGCAGTCAGTTGTGTATGGTTTCTGAGGTGGTGTTTGGCTGGCTTGGTGACAAATTTAGGGTATTAGTTATGGTGACGAGGTCGGGTTAGAATTTAGATCGGATTTGTGACATCCTGGCCAGTAGATTTGTGTCACGTAAATTTGATCTCGGTGAGCATACTTGTTATGGTCTGGGATGTAGCATGTTTGTGGTGTTGAGGTGGGTTTCTAGGTGTGGTGTTTGGTGTTGTTTAGGATTTTAAGGTTTTAGTTTTATCAAGAGGTTGGCTATTTTGTTTGTTCCTCTATATAGGTTTCTAGCATTCTTAGCTGCATTACCATGTAGGGCGGTAGCGTTGACTGTCGCCTGCCCCATTATGAGGTTGGAAAGTAGAGTTCGTGAGGTTTGGGTTTGTTAAATTTCTGGGGCAGTTGTTGAGATGTGGTGGGAATGTAGAGCATTTAAATTTGTGTGGTTTTTTAGTTTGATAATTGTTGTGCAAGGATGCTATTTTGTGGTGTGTTTATGCCTTTTGTTTGTAGTGGGTGTTGTGTCATGATAGTGAGTTGTGTCCTTATAACGATTAGTTAGGTGTGATTCTTTGGGTGTTGGGTGTGAATATGGCATCATTACGTATGAATTTTGGTTCTGGATAGGCTTTCGGGAATGTCAGGCTTCTTGTTCATGCTAGTGTGTATTGTCACTGTGTTGTTTTGAACACCCTTATTCTCCTTGATGTTTATTGTGTAGTCCGTTTTTGTATTTCAAATTTATTATAACTATGTTTATTGTTAGTGGCTTTGTCTTGTGTGAGTATGTTGTGGTGATTGTGGGTGGACGTGCGACTTGGCAGATCAGCTTGTGTTTTGAAGGGGATATGGTGGTTTTAAGAGAACGTGTTTTGAATCATTGTTATAATCTATTACGGTTTATGGAGTTTTTTTAACTTTTGTATGATTATGTAGCTTTTAGTCCAGGGTTTGTTTCTCCGTGTCACCGGCCTAGGAGTAGGTGAGGCATCTATATTACAGTTACGTATTACTATAATGATATATAATTATATTATATAATAATATATATATATATATTATAATATATATATATATATATATATTTATATATATTATATATATTATTATATTATATATATGATATATGAGCTAGAAGAGAATAAATAATTGATGTAGAGAGTAACTGGGAGGATGTCGATTTCTCCGGAATCGGCGGCGGCGGGCACATGGATATCGCGAAACAACCTCGTTTTCTTGTGGGTTGTCGAGGTTTGGCGAGGACTTTTTGAGATCCAGTCTTTGGTACGACGAGGATCTTGGCTGTGACTTCTTGCAAGTCCTCTCTACACATATATATATTATTTACTATAGATTATATATATATATATATATATACTATACTTTATTATTATATATTTATATATTTAATTATTATATATATATAAATTATATAATTATATAATTATATATAATTTATATATAATTATATACATATATATATATATTAATATATATATAATATATTAATATATATAAATATATTATTCTATTATACTTATATATATATATCATATCTATGATAATCAATATTAATATAAATATAATATCATACATATATATATTTATATATATTATAGTATATATAGTATAGACTATTATATATATACATGCACTGCACTGCACTTTATATATATATATAAAGGTTGGGTATATATATATAATAATATTTATATATATATATTAATATATTATATATACTATATTATAATATATATAATTTATATTATATATCATTTATATATTAATAATCATAATATATATATTATAGTAAATTAAATAATATATATATATATTTATATACTATATATTATATATATATATAATGTATATATATATATATAATATATTATATATATAATATATATGATAAATATTATATTACTATATCCAGAATAAAAGTTAGGAGGGAGGCAAGGATTGAGTATATATATAATTATTATATGATAATTTTTTTATATATCTATTATTATATATATATATATTATATTTATATATATATAATATATTATATATATTAATTACTATTATATACTAATATAATATATATATATACTAGTATATATATAATATTATAATTATATATATATATATAATATAATTATATTATATATTATATTATATAATAGTATATTTTATATATATATCTTTAGCGAATTTATCAGCTGCCAATGCTGTGACATACCATACTGAGGTGTCCAGACGGAGATTCTATCCTGAGAAGCTAATTGTATACAAGAAAGGCAACAGCTAGTTGACTTCGCCACTGCCAATATGCAAAACGAAACACTTAAACATATAAAAAATGTCTGTCTTCTTTTATAATACGTTGATTTAGTATTACTCCTTCAGTATCTTCGATTATGTATTTATTCAGTTTTTGCTTGACTAACTAACCCTTAAAGTGTGCTGGAACAATTTAAGGTTTAGATTTTTTTTCTCGCCAAATTTAGAGGGCCAAGTGCCCCTCACCTCCTGCCTTATCCCATATATTAATTATATTTATATATATATAATAATATTATTATTTTATATATATATAAATATAATATATATATATTATAATTATATAATTATATATTTATATACTATTATACTAATACCTGGTGGATGAAGAACTCGTCTTGATGTGCCTAGGTTTTTCCCTGATGTATGTTGTTAGCCTTGTTACAGAGTTGTAGCGAACTTGGGTCTGGAATAGGGTATGTATCTAAGAGCGAAGTGTACAGATCGAACCAACCTTAGGGGCGTGTTAGGTGTGAGAAGAATTGATAATTGAGAAAACGCATTAGGGAGTTGAGTGCTGTGAAGAAAGCGTAAATGAGGAGAAATGAAAGTACATTAAGATTGGTTTGGTCATATGGAAGATGACTGATAGTCGTGGTTAGCACTTATCGTGGTGAGTTGCTTAGAATCGACCGCTTGGAGACAGAAAGAAAAATTGGGACTGGAGGCTAGTAAAGAAATGCCTGAAGAAGAGGAAATTGTGAGTTTCGCAGACGGCAGAAGGAATGTGAAATAGGATGAATGGCTTGTTTTTTGTGAGAGGGTAAGGTAGTGAGCCTTGCCCATGTGGGGTGACCCTATAATTGAAGATAATGCGAAGTGAGGGTCGTCGCGTTTTCATGACACCCTGGGTAGATTTCCTATCGAAGAGTTCCTCTTAAGGTTTTAAGGGCAACGGTAATGGGGCGTTTATTTTTCGACTGCGTATTATCTTTCTTACTACCTTATCTGGTTCCGGTATGCGCTACGTACCTCACACCCAATCTCAGAACTAGAGGCAGAATATATATATTAATAGATTATATTATTCATATATTATTATTATACAATACTATATATTATTATATATATATATATATATATATATATATATATTATAACTATTTAGTATTATCTAATAATAGTACTTGATCATAGTGGTATTTATATAGGCAGTAGGGCAGGTTTCATTTAGGAGGCAGAGAATTGATATTATATATATATATTATTATATTACTTATTAATATATATATAATATTATTATATTTATATATATATATTATTTATATATATATTATCATATATATTATATATATATATATAGTATATCTATATACTATATATATGTGTGTGTGTTGTCTTGTGTGACTGTGTGGTGTGCAGTGCTATTATAAGGAAATGATGAACCACCTAAATAAATACAAAAGCAAATAAAAGATGAGTTTTAAAAAGTTTAATTGTTTTAGAATCTCAAGAGATCGTAAGCTGCCCATGACGTGAAGGAAATAAAGCGGAAAAAGCAAGGTAAGAAGAAAAGTCCCTGGAAAAAAAGCGGTAAGCAATAGATAAAGAATTTGTTGTTATTGTTAAATTTTTGAAAATGTTTTAAAGCATTTATTTTAATAGGGATTGGCTGGAGACCGGCGATTAACGTATCATACAGGTGGAACAATTCAAGTTTGCTACGAAAGGTGATGGTCTGTTAGTTATGTTAAGTTCAAACTGAAATTGGAACAGAAGTAAAGAAATCAGGTCCTCACTGCTGTCTGGAACAGTTGTATTGTGTATATCTTGAATAAAAGTTGGATAGTGACGTCTTAACTTCTTTGGATCTTAATGGTAGTGGGTATTTGCGTTTTAAAATTGGTAGTATATACTTTCATTTTCCGAATTTGATTATTTATGTGTTTATTGTCCTCCAAAGTAGTTAGTATGACTTTCCTTATTGCGAATTTTTTGATAATTTTATTATTTGTTGAATTAGTGAGGATGATGTTCTTCTATTTGATATTTAAATTCCTCGTGCGTAAAATATATATCTTAAGTCTCCCGACAATCATTCCCCGTTGCTATTAAATGAGGAGATTACGCATGATATAAATTTGCGATTTTATGCAGATATTAATTGTGACTTTTTCGAATCTTACGTATAATTTTTAGGTTAATTTAGGTTAGGTTATATTGATATTTGATTTTAAGTACAATATTAAGATTTAAAAACAAAGTAGAAATATTGAAATATATATTTGTTAAAATATATATATAGAAAGAATTCTTGACTGTTTTTTAAATAAATTGAGTGTATAGTGATTGGTTTAATAACTTGCATTGTCATTATTTGAGATTACTCACAGATTTTGGGAGACATAAGTAAATGTCAGTAATTATTATTATCAGATATTTGAACTTTATTGCGATATTAGTTAAAACTACTTTAAGGCTAATCAGGTTATTTACAGTGGTGTGGTGAGTGTGTGTGTGTGTGTGTGTGTGTGTGTGTTGTGTTTATGTTGTGGTTGTGTGTTGGTGTGTGTGTGTGTGTGTGTGTGTGATGTGTGCCTGTGCTGTGTGTGTGTGTCGTGTGTGTGTGTGGTGTGTGTGTGTTTGGTGTGTGTGTGTGTGTGTTGTTGTGTGTGACGTGTGTGTGTGTGTTGTTGTGCTGTGTGTGTGTGTGATCATGTGTGTGTGTTGTGTGTTGTGTGTGTTGTTTGTGTATGCGTATGATACCATAGATAGATAGATGGATAGTGTGTGTGTGTGTGTGTGTGTGTGTTGTGTGTGTGTGTGTCGTGTGTGTTTGTGTGTGTGCTGTGTGTGTGTGTGTGATGTGTGTTGTGTGTGTGTGTGTGTTGGTGTGTGTGTGTGATGTTGTGTGTGCGTGCGTGCGGAGCGCGTAGATTGTGTGTGTTAACAGATTTGACTTAGGCTAGCATGCTTGAGTGGATTTATGTTCCTTGCTCCATGTTCAGAGACAGGTGTCTGGGTTGGGTTACAATCCAATTTTCCTTTTCAAGACTAAAAAAAATTATATCATAATAAAATGTTATTTCGTTTATAAATAATTAAATAAAGGCTAAGCACATGAAAAAAAAACTTGAGGTCACAAGTGAAAAAAAAAAATACCTTTGAGAAGAAAACGCAACAGTAGTATCTAATGGGCGTTTGGCATACTGGTCTGGAGTGGGTAACTAATATTAATCTACATAGCTTAACGCCTTGATTTTACAGCGACTTCGCATTGCATTTTGTTCAAAATTCTTCATCAATTTCTCTTACTATTTCTCATGAGAATGTTCATGCTACATAGCCCATTAAGCTGTCTTCGTTCCTTGGTTTTAGCCAATTCTTTACTATCTGCGAGTGCTGACAAGACTTTAATCGTTTTTGAACCACAGGTTAGTACCAGTGAAACTATAGACAGGCTTTTTGATTTGAGGAAGAAGGGATGGGTCGGTCTCTTTATGAATTTCAGTAGTTCAAAGTCTTTCAAAATTGTTATTCTTTTTTATTAGCCACAAGGTATACCATAAGTCGTTTTTTGGTATGAATTTTTTTGATTCAAGTCACTACAAAACTATGAAGCATTCTTCTTCTCATCGAAACTGGCCCTCGGGAGCACCTACATAAAAATGGAAAAAGTAAATGCTGGACATGGTTTTCTAGAATCGATATATATAAGGTTGAGTCAAGATAAGGCACAGTAACGCCTCCAATGTTCAGCAAAAGTTTAGCAGTATGATATTGCTTTTGTTGTTGGAATTTTACTTGTATGGGTATGTCCAATTCTACCAGAGCTCAGCAGTGAATACATTGGCCTGTATTAAGGCAGTCACAGTTATTTTGATTAGAAGTTTTACAGTGGTCTTTGACAACTTTTTCAAACTCTTTGGGACATGATCAGACGATTACATAAGTCCAATATTTTTTGTTTTGAATGATAACACTGTTCAACTAAAACAAAATATTTGGCCATTACGGAAGAGGTAATAAGAATTGGGTCTTGTTGCCGAAAGGTATAATAGAAAAGCTGTTTTCTTGTTGGATTGTTGTCTCCTTGGAAATTTCTAACCCTTCAACGATTTTTATCATTTTGTATGGAAAATAGCGATACTATATATTTTGAGCCCCTCGGTTTCATAAGTTAGCATTTGGAATGATATTTTAAATTTTTCTTAGGGCTAGGTCTCTGAATGGTTTGTTTTTTATGTGGCAATAGTATTCGAATTTCCAGGAGCATTGTTTAGTCATTTAATGAGCAATTAAGCCGCTGTCCTTACACACGTGAATTGAATCCTATTTTTATATTGTTACCGCAGTTTCTTTTCTGTCTTTTCCTGCATCAGTGCGAGCCCTCGCCATCCTGAGCCAACCATAGACACGATCCAACCTCATTTTCTCTAAAAACAATCATCGTTTTGGCAATAGGTCTTTACATCATCCCTAGCAGAACTTCAACGCCAGAAATTCTTCATCGAAGTCATTTTCTTCAAGATCGAAAACCTTAATCCGTATTAGCAATTGTTGTCATTGCCTGAAAAATCCGCGTTTCATAATGCCAACTTCTCGGAGATAGCACCAACTCTTTTTCATCCGGAAAACAATATTATTTGTTTAATGATATTCCACAAATTGTAAGTTCATTTTTGAATTCGGGAGATCCGACGTATTATTTAGTCCTTTGATGTGTTCTTTAAATTTCACTTCACTTTCATTCGAGATTAATCAGGTCTTAAAAAATTCCTCATGCGGGCTATGCTTTTAAAGGTAGGATGGATTCAGGAAATTAATGGTTTCAAAATGCTGTATATTTCTGTTTAATTCTGCATTGATTTTTGATGTGCTTCTGCAGCTGATTATAACTGGATAAGCTGCCGCTGATTGAAATTTGCAGCTTTGGCAGTGCCAAATTGTTATCGGCAATACTAAGAGTTGAAGCGGAGAATGTAGATGAAGCTAACTGTGTATAAAAGCACACAGCAAGTTGACTTCAAGACAATATGAAACGAAAAACACATTAAACTTTTAGAAAAATAGTAAAGTTACCTATTATCATTAGCTAAAGTAAAATTCATTTTCTGTGGATTTGATTGATTGTTTTCAGTTTTTAACTAATACCTAAAAACGGTCGTCTGGCAAAACAGTATTAAGTCCTTTTTTTTATTTCACTAAGGATTTAGTGGTTGGCAAGGCCCCCTGCTTCGTATAAGCCATATATACTTATATTATATATATATATATATTATTTTATATAATATTATATATCTATATATATATTCTAATAAATATTTTAAATTCTTTATATTTATATTTATATATATAATATTTTTATTATATATATTTTTATATAAATATTATATTTATATCTTATCTATAAATTTATGAAATATATTATATATAGTATATAATATACTAGTTAAAACTGAAACGCTAAAGGCAGGGCTGTGAGGTCGTAAAAATAAATTTTTCAACTCCACGATCGCATGAACTTGGCCGACTCAGCTTAAAAAATTTTCGACTCCCGATTTTCGGATCACTTAACAAAATTTCGACTCACCCGACTCCATCACTCAACAAAAATTTGGACTCGACTCCGACATCCAGCGTCAAATTCAATCTTGACTAGGATTTTTCTTATTGATTAAAGCTTTAACCTAAACTCCATTTCGCTAATTGATTTTTTATTCACAGATGTAAAATATATTACTTTCAGATTAGTCTTAGGCTTCCTCTATACGAGAATCTAAAACTCTGGCGCTACACCTGAGAAACAAATATATTTCAGTTTGGGAAACAAATAATAATAAATTATAATGGCAAATTATTTTTTTTGTATATAGACACAGCCCGTGCGCTTCTATTTTTATTTTACCAATGTTAAAGCGAATAATAATAATCAACAATTATACATACATAATTAATAATCAAAATAATATAATCAACAAAATAATAATATAAATCTTATATAATATAATAAATAAAGTATCGATCACATTTTCGACTCGACTCCGGAATTCATTATAACGAATTTTCGACTCGGACTAAATCCTACAGGATTTTCACTCCGAAAGAACCTTGCAAGATTTTATAAGGACGACTCGACACCGGATCTGGAAATTGTCGATCACGACTCGATCGCAGCTGCCTATAACACTCTACAAAAAAAATAAGTATAAATTTTGACTCGACAATTTCAGGGAAAATTCAAAGGAGAGTACCATAAAACATCGTCTTTTTTAGTTTTTAAAAATGAAGCTCAAAGAGAACATATTATATGAATTTACTATTTTAAAAGAAATATCATGTGGCTTTCGAGAACGGCTTTGTTTCTCCATTACATGATTATAGAAAATCGTGCGTACTTGAGATTACACTTGGGTAGGCAAGTTATATATCATATATATATATATCTATCATATATATATATATATATAAGTATAATTATATATATAATATTATATATATAATATATAATATATATATATATATTCATATATACTTATATATATTTTTATATATTATTATATATATATTTCATATTATATATAAATATAATGATATTATATATATATTTTAATATTTATATATAATAACGAAACTCTTTAACTGCAATACGTCTTATTTTTGAAGGAATTTAAATTTTACTCCTTTGATAAGCCTATTTATTATATTTATTGGATGAAAATTATAAGATTGACTCAAGCCTGACATAGGCCTACCCAGATTTTATAAGTATTAATTTTTAAAGTACACACTTATCAAAATAAAATGTTACAGTAATTAAAAAGTGGAAACATCTTCCCTCTCTATGTTTACCTGATGGTGCCCATAATCATGAAGCAGATACAATTTATTTTCACTTGCCTCATTTAACCAAAGATAATAGATAGTCATAGAGTAAAGTAATGATAGATGATAGAAGAGCGGAGAGAGAGAGGAGAGAGAGACGAGAGAGAGAGGAGAGAGAGGAAGGAGAGAGGAGAAGAGAGAGAGGAGGGAGAGAAGAGAGAGAGAGAGAGTCAAAAATCTTTTTTTTTCAAATTTATTCGACGATTTCACTAGTGAGCGAAAGTTCGTTCTCGCGAATTTTGCATGTTTATTTTTTCGCTCTAACCCCAGCAAGGTATGACTCTTGGCTTTTTCCATATATATATTATATGAAATTGATATTACCGTACGCCCACCGCTTTCCATTACTCTTGAACAGATAGAAGGAAATTCTCAAATGAATTTAATTATTAATTGTTTTACCAACAGTTACCGATTTTCTTTAAACTTTATTTTATAATTAGTTTCTTTCAAAACTCTCTATAAATTATGAATAATTTAATTACTTTATCATTTAAAATTATTTATTAAAAAGGTTTAAAATATTGGGTAGAGCTACCTACATCCGCCTACCCTATTGCTATAGCCCTGTATGAAGATACGCACTAATCGGACATCAACCCATTCGGTTAATTGTCTGATTTAGCATAATATAATCTTCATGTGAACTTTGGAAAATGTTCATAATTTCTTGGACATGCTATATATAATATATATACTATAATATACTAATATATATATATATATTTATTAATTATTATACTGGTTTTCTATATATAATTATTTTATATGATATATCTGATATATGTATATACTATAGTATATATATTATTATAGTATATAAGTATATGGTTGATATTGTTGTAGAGCGGCAACTATTCATCGATCCTATCTCAAAAAACTTACATAGTTAACAGGAAAAGGAAACTTGTTGGACATCCTGGCAAAATTTATTGCCGGAAACTGTAAAAAAAAAAAAAAAAAAAAAAAAGAAAAAAGCATATATATATATACATACAATATCTACAGAAAAAGGAATACATTTTTGATTCTTTGTAAATTTTAGTTAGAAAATTAAAAAAATAAATAATTAAATAATAATTAAATTGATATTTTTTTTTAGAGCGGGGACTAATATTATATATAAAATATATTATTTTGTAGAGGTATCACCGCATGATAGGGGCTCGAGCCTACGGGAAACACAAGGGGGGACGTTTTCATACCCGTAGGGGAGGGGGCGAGGAACCCCCGCGACACCAAATACCAAAGAGCGGGTCTTCCCCCTTCCCGGAGGGGGGGAAATTGTCCTACCCTAGTTCCCCGGAAGCCGAGAGACCCCGACTCTGCATCGGTGCGGGTTACCCTTGGGGTATTCTATAGTTAAAGAGAAAAAAAGCAAATTTAATAGAAGTCTATTTATTGTTAACGGGTAACCAAAAAAGTCTCTAATAGAGCTCTCTAATATATTTATATAATAGTAGCATAATATTTTTTATTTTTATTTTCTTTATTTTTCATATCTAAAATTTTACAGGAATTCCAAATGTATTATTTTCGTGTAAAATAAACTTATTTAGTATATATTTTTTTTTTTTTTTTTTTTTTTTTACATTTTCCGCCTTAAAATTGGACCAGCATTCCATGATTTCATTTTTCCTTGTGCTATTGTAGTTTTTGAGATAGGATTGTGGCTCTTCTCTAAACATTTACCATGATATATATATAGTTATATATATTATATTACTATTATATATATATATATATATATATTAATTATTTATATATATATATATATATATATATAATATATTATATTAATAATATTATATTATATAATATATATTATTATATATTATTATATATATAGTATATATATATATATATATATATTATTATTATAATATATTATATATATTATATATATATATATATTATATATATATTGTTAATATTATATATATATATATATAGATATATATATATATATATATATCTATTATATAATATATATTATATATATATTATTATATATATATTATATACTTATATATATATACTAATATATATATGGGTCAATCCAAATGAAGAATCTAGATAAGAAAAAAACTATAAGCTAAACGAAAATAATATCATTTTATTAATCAGGGAACATTTTAAAAATGAATTAAAAGAATAAAAAAATAACGCTTTTAAAAAAGTAAAATCTGTTTTAAATTGTTGGAAAAATTACAGTTTTTTGAAATTTCGAAGATGTTGTAATTGTGTGGAGATGGCGCGCAAAGTCGAACAAATGTTTTGTTGATTTTTTTTTTTTCTTTATTCACTAAAGAATATCCCACGGTAAAAAAGAACGATAGAGAGAGTCGGTGTTTCTCGGCCTACCGGGGACGACGGGGGCTTGTCCCCCTCTGTCCTCCGTCGGCCCGAACCCTTAAATGGATAAAAAAGAAAAAAAATATTTTCTCAAAGCTCGCAAAAAAAAAACGGTATTTGGCAACTTTTTGCTCTCGAGGAACTAATGCAGTTTCAAGGTCAATCAGAGAGCAAAAAATATTTAGGTCTAGATTTTATTAATTTTAAGGTGTATTAATAAATATAGAATACATAAATTTTTTTTGTATTCATTGAGTAATTATTACTGCTAAATTCAATAATAAAATTCTATTTCTGTAGATTGTTATAGTTTTCTAGTTACATTGAACTCTTCGGGATTGCTGGCCTAGTATATATATTTAATATATATATATATTATTTATATTATATATATTATATATTATTATAATAAATATATATATAATAATTATATAATAATATATATATATATTATATACTAATATATTTTTTTTATTAATTAAACTATTTTCTATATTATATATATTAAATTATATATATGGTCGTAATCTTTCGA
>JABUQX010126646.1:20000-21393 GCA_015478945.1 Trachelipus rathkii | reverse complement strand
TTCCACATCTTTCAGAAGTCGCCAGGAAAAAAAATCTTAGCAAGCCCTTTAACAAGTTGTGGCTAGTGAGCCGTCTTCAGCTGGTGCAGCATTCCATTATACCGCCCGAAAAACGAAAAGTAGAAGCAAACATCTCTCTGAAAGGGGCTCTGAACGCTCTTTGTATATAAATAATTTGGAATTATTAATTTAAATATTAAATAACTACAGGAATTATGATCAATTTGCACAAATGTTAGGGGTGCAATTGGTCCCATCGTCTGCACTCTAGTATACGGGATATATATATATATATATATAAACCAAATATATATTATTCAAAAACCTATATATAATACTATAATATAACTATACACTCATATCACATATATTAATACTAATATATATATAATATATACTATATATATATATATATATATATATATATATTAATAATAATGATAGTGTGTGTGTGTTGTGTGTGTGTGTGAAGTAACCTGTGGACCCACCCTAAAACTCTAAAACCCTTAACCATCACTCCGCTATCCGCGGATACGTGATTTTGTACTATCCATACCGCATCCGCATCCAATAAAATCACTATCCGCTACCTAATATATATATATTATATATAAATAAATATATATACTCATATATATTATATAATATATATATAATATATATATATAATATATATATTATATATATATATATATAATATATATGAATTATATACTATTATATATATATACTATTATATATAAAAATGTATTCTAGAAAATATTTTATATAAAAAACTATACTTTAAGATAATATATATGTATTTAACGATTATTAATATTATATATCTGAAAATATTATATATATATATAATATAAATATTAATATATAAAGTTATATATATATCATATATATATAATATATATATATTATACTATAAATATATATTTAAATTTAATATATATATATAATAACTATTATATATATATATAAAAAAATATTATATAAATATAATATTATAAAAATATACTTATATATATATAATATAATAATATAATAATATATTAATAATATAATATATTATATAATATAATATTCCATTATAATATATATATATAATATATATATTAATATATTATATTCCCTTTTTCTCAATGTCTTTCAAAAAATTAAGCAAACTGCTTTTAACTTATCAACTCAACCACCTTGTAGAATCAAAAGAAGTGACAATAAAAAAAGGTAGTTACTCAAAAGCTTTTTCTTCCCCAGACCACCCCCCATTCGGATCCACGATAAGTTATCAAGCTTTTACAAGGAAAATAATTTCACTTCCGCAATACTTATATATGAAGCGAATTGTCACGATCACCACTCCTGCGCCGCTCATTCCTTTCAATAACACTTCTCCTTCACT
>JABUQX010126646.1:0-12500 GCA_015478945.1 Trachelipus rathkii | reverse complement strand
CCCAATCATACATAGGTGAATTTGTGAATATCAATAGAAGGTTGTATCAACATGGATATGACCTACAAACGGACAATTTGAACTCGGCCCATCGTTAACACAGAACCAGATTCATATCACAATCGACATAAAGACCATCAGATTACGAAGACTAAAGGCATTCAACGCAAATTTTGGGAAGCATTCTGCATTTAACACAAAGGAACATCCATATGAACAAATGGAGGGGAAAATGAAATTGACACATTTCTTAACAACATATTTATTCACTGATAAAAAGTGGAAAATCATCGTTAATAAGACCAAGGAAGACAATCAACAAATCTTCAACGCTGCGGATTTGAAAGATAAATTGGAGTGCGCTGTTCTATCAAGATTAGAATTAATATAGTACTAATAGATCAGTATAATATAAGGCCTCTCTATATAGATATGTAGTATTTTATTATATACTTACCATCATTAACCTATCTGTCAATATAAATTCGGTTTATGACTAATGTGTATTAAAAGGCAAATTGCTTTATTTATAAGTGAGGTTAATTTAAATAAATATAATTAGTTATTAAACTTGCTGATAGTATATTAAGCATATCAAAAGTGAATTAATATTATTCTAATTAATAATTAATAATATAATATATATATATTATATATATATTATATTATATAATAATAATATATATAATAATATATATATATATTAATATATTAAATAATATATATATATATATAATTATATATTAATTTATTATATATATATTATATAATATATAATATATAATATATTATATTATATATTATATATAATATTAATAGTATATATATATATATTATAATATATATAAATATTATATAATTTAGAAATTTATTAAGAAACAGTAAGAAACTCTCTACAATAAGTACCTTCGAGAACTGATATCTACAGTCTCAACTTAATAGATATAATACTATAACTTGACTCATTATACACATCAATCAAAGAACCCTGAGGGTAGTACACAAAATCTGCAGCACATTTGACATTTGATTATTTACACATTCAGCGGTAATGATACTATACATATTAAAGATAAAAAAATATATATAGCTTTAAACGATTATGAATAATACCACACACATTCATAGACATCTAATTCAGAATCATATATGTGTACTTAGTTCATAAAAAAACCAACCTAACAAAATATAAAATACTGTAACAATACACATGCATTTATGTTCTGGGACGCTTCATTAGTAATTTAGAAGAGTAATTTAGATTATATATTCTATAAAATAATAATTATTTTATTAGAATTACCCGAATGGGGTTAACAAAGCTATATTTGAATCTTAAATTACTTTCTTTAATAATGTCTGTTCAATTGTCTTTGAGTCGGTAACTTACATAACAACCTTCTATTTATATTGACAAAAACTATTACCAAGAGATAATCATAACCTACTGAATTTAATTGAATTTTATAGATTTCTTATAATAAATAGTTATGAGATTGCCATACTTAATTATTCGCTTACATGTTGCTCCTTACGGTCTCACTTGATCAGTGAGTCCTACATTTTAATTAAATTATAATTTAGCTCCGTAATTCAATAGGTGTATTATTGTAGACTTATAATACCAATGTTATTCATATCATGAAGAAATTAAGTTTCTGCAGAAAAATCTCATTACTCCTTCAACCTCTTCTAACAGGTCTTAATCTATCATATTAACGATACGAAATCATGTACTACTGTGTTTAGCTTATATACTATAATATATACATTTGGCACTCACTCTCTACATATATTATATTGATACTTTCTTAAAATATAGTATATCAATATCTTAGTGAAGCAATACTCCACTATAATACATCAAGGCTTCATGCTTCAAATAAATAAAAGAATTTTTATTGAAAAGCTGTTTTTGGTATAATTTTAACATGTAGATAATTTTATTATATGTTATTTCGGTGTGCTATAAATCCAAAATTAACCTTCGTGTTTGCATATATGAAATCATTCAAGTTTTTTGAACTAAATTAGTAACTTATGTTAGGTAAGATATATAAATTATATATAATTATAATAATAAGATAATTAGTTCTTCAATGGTTAAATAGAAGATTGAAATCAATAAATTTTGATTTATTTATTATATTGCCAAATTTTAGTGTAAGATCACTTTTAATTTATATTTGGTAATACTAATAACTTAATTATTATAATTATGTTTTTCGTTATATTTTTTATACTAGCTCTGACTAACATCTATGTGAATCTTATCTTTACTTCAGAGAAATATGAAAGAATAGTTATTCAAAAGATATTTAAGATTAGTTCTCCCTTGGGTATTATATCACGAATCTTGCAAATAAATTTATAATATATTACTATTTTAATATACTATCCAAATATTAATACATTAATGTCACCTGTTCTGGAAATTACCTTTAAGGTAACATGGAGCCAGGAGAATTGAGGCGAATTATAATAGTCCTATTTTAATTGTGACTATGCTCTAACACAAAGTATTTCAAAGTACTCTGAAGAAGTGGGGAAGCATAAGAAAGAAGACTGTTCAAGATTTTGCTTTAACAGTACTTATTAGAATGAACATGACTGTTTCTTCTAGAGTAATAAAGCTGAGGAACAACGAAGCTCTGTAGAGTGTGAAAAGAAGGAAAGACGAGAGACATGATCTCTCCTCAGAATGGAAAGAAGGAGCAGAATGGAAAGGAGGGGAAGAAGGGAGGCATTATTACCCTAGCGGGACTCCGAGGCAGCGGCTCGGACGACAGGACGAGGAGAGAGGGCATGGGAGAAGTAGCATAGGAAGGAAAGGAAGAAGAAAGAAAGGAGGATGAGAAAGAAATAGCCAGGATGACTACGAACACCACAAGTGACCAGAGAAAAAGAAGAATGATTTTAATCGACTCCGGGCAACATACATATACAACAGCCGAAAGAGGGGAGCGGATGGGGACTCTGTGCATGTAACCAGAAATACGAGACAGAAAGGAAACAAATGAGAAGGTAGGAAACCCAATTTCTTACGGAAGGGAGGGTGGAGAGCCATCTTAAGAAGAGGACGCACGGTGCCATGAACCCGGGCAAAAGGCCGGGTGAGAGGCCAAGCGCCATCCGTACGCAAGGCGTCACCCAGAGGGGTCGAAGGGGCGGTATTTGTTAAAAACTCAGAAAGCTATGTTGGGGTAAGAATGACTATATTCGAACTTTTGGATAATATTATCATAGAAAGTATGTAATGATTTATTCTGCACATGTATCCGCATAACTTGCATACGCGTATACGAAATGATACTACGCCTATATCCTGTATAATTCCAGAAAAGATCTATACAACTATATACCTAAACTACGGACTAGTAGGACGAAGACTACTACAATAATTACTAGGGAAAGAAACTACCTGGGAAGAAGCTAGAAAGTTGGAGGAGCACAATAGATATACTAGCCACTATCTCCATATATCAAATAACCATATATACCTATGCGGGCGCGGCAAGAAAGGAAATAGTTATTAAACGCGAGCACTGTAGCACAAGAGTGAATGGTAAACATCATAACTCTCAAGACCCCAAATACACATTATCGACACGGATTACTCTTATGAATTGATCACATGTACTATCTTCTCGCATGTTTTTGAATGGAAATGTATTGAACTCAAAGAGCGTATGAAAAACAAATTCAACACTTCTGTAGCTATGCCACGCAAGATATAACAAAGATAATGTTAATTTATCATGATATCGTAAAAAGAATGTATCTATGTTAATTGATACTCTGAAGCATAAAACAAAATATGATCAGAAAATAAAGACCTAATATTAAAAAATATTGTAAAGACATTATTTCTTAAACATCTCCCACCGCAGTTTTTAAAAAAACTTGAACCTTAAAAAATAAATTTATAAATATGTATAGAATCAAGCCAAAATACCACATTTTAGTACATTCCCTTAGAACAAAGATATCCATTTGACTTGCTCACGACAAAACACCTTTAAAAATCTACAATATCGACATACTCCATATGTATTTAGTGAATCCAGATAAGATTCCCATCGATACTCAAACTTTCTATAACCCTATTGTCACTATTTTTATTTTTTTTCGAACACAATACAATTGTATCTCTATTTTGTATCATATCGTTTTGTTTTTTATCCAAACTGAGAAGATTGTAGCCAATATTGAAAAAATCCGATATTATTACCTTGTATATCCTCCTAGTATAAGTAATTATTGAAGAACGCCAAAACCCAGAGAATTTAGTATTCGATGTCATGAGTTACGCCCCCTGTTTAGAATTAATTTTCATCGCACCCGATAAAAATCGACAAGACAATAAATGTTCTTAAAATTTATGAAGTACCAGACGATGAAATTGAGAATCCCCAGAATGTAGAAGTGGAAGCGGAGTATAAAGAAGCCAGTGGTTTGTGGTGATGTCGGAAGTTGGGGACTGGATAGTGGAGTGCCGAAAGCTGACGCCTCCCGCATACAACCATGGGTCTACTCCCAGTTTATTGAGAAGATACGAGAGGTGTGTCTCTAATATATCCCCTCTTCTTCCCGTATTCAACATAAATTCATGTGAAAACACACCCATAAATAAATTCAAAACAAATTCATATTACCATGTGCGACAGAAAGACCACCACCAAATTACCCAAAAACATACCTACCCAGAGACCTGAGCCGTGGGCGGCGAGGCCAAACGTGCGATACTAAATACCTATAGAGGCATATAGAGGGACTGAACTAATGAAGCACCAGCTATACGTGATAGCGGCCAACGGGTGATAATATAAAGAGGCCGAGGATGAGAATCCACTCAAAAACGTACCGGCCAGCGGAGGACGGGTGGTATGACCCAGAGAGCGTGGTACAGTGCTCGTAGAGAGGGAAAAATAAAAAAAGTCATAATAGAAAGTATAAGTGAGTACGGCCAATACAATCACAACAATACAAATAGGTAGAACACGGCGAACCTAATCAGTATGGCCACCCCGAGCGTAGCGCGACGCCCACTCAGTATAAGATTGACGCGCGCGGAATAAGGAAGGTAAGGACATGTAGTGAAATAAAGAAGGGGCGACCAGAAAGAAGCCCAATCAAAAAAAAAATATAAAAAAATAATAAAATAAACTATAATATAACAAAGAGTGTATACTATAATAGCCTATACACGACACGGCAGAGAATAAGGGGCGAGCGAGGCCATAAAATACATAGAAGATGAAACTAGGATATAGTGCGGAGCGGACGGGAGCGAATCCAGGCTACTCTATTTTATATTGGCTCGACGGTAGGGGCACAGACGCATATATAGGGTAATAAGCTAATAGCTGATTTAAATTTTATATATATAAAAAAATTAAACCACCGATCACCCCATGTTGTATTCCTTATCGTAACAATAGCACACACCGCACCCACGTTTAATTTAATCATCAGATGTACAGTCTTACCGAGCATGAGAGACTAAACCTAAATCGAACATATCATGTTAATTTTTTTTAAAACGCCATAATACCTTGCCATACATTAGTAATGTAAACCTATACTGAGAGAGGTACCCATATATAAGATAGAAAGGTAAGAACTAATAAAGATCCATATCAGACGATGACGCGCAGCACCCCGCTATATAGTAACTATAAGATATACTTTTACACTAACTATATACATAACTAAGCACATATTAACCAACTAGACAACTAACCATAAAGAAATAACGTAGGATATAAAGATTAGATATATAGTAGAGTATAATAATATATATATACAAATATTTATATATAGAAGTCAATATATATATATATATCTGACATTTCGAAAAAACGTTGCTTATATTGATTCCATTATCTATTAAAGAATTTAGAACTCTGATGTATCATCTTATTAGTTTTCCCGAACCTAATATATATATAGGAAAAAGAATACGAATATATATAGGATAGATAGTATAATAGAGATTAGTTTCGGTTAAGAGTAATAGATGAAGTAATAGATAGTTAAGAGATATATGAATATTAAATAGAGAGAAAAAGCGACAATCCAATAGTAGTCTATATGGGGGGACACAAAAAGAAAGATAAAAGATAAAGTAGAAAGGCAAGCGAATATGAAAACGAAAATAAATAGGAAAGAAAATATATAGAGAGTAATATAAATAGGTGGGAAAATAAATAAATGGGGAAGACTATACGCGAAAAATAATAGATAAATAAATAAGGATAGGGGTCAAGGTAGGGAGAGCAATAAGCATATATAGGGGTTATGAATATATATAGGGGCAGTATAAGGACGAAAATATAAAAAAAGCTAATGATTATATATATAATATATAAAATTAAATTAAGTGAACAATCCATGGCCAAGACGAAATGGAGGGGGGAGGTAGCTAGTGGTATATAAGGGTAATCGGTAAGGTGATCCGTATATTTATATGATAGAGATAGATGAAGAATTATATATATAGATAATATGAAGAATTAGATAATAGAGAGAGTGATGAAGATGAGAGATAGATGATCTAGAATGAAGAGAAGTACTTATGAGAGAGAGATATTAGTAGAGATAGAGAGAGAGAGATAAGATTAGAGATAGATGAATAGTAATGAAATGACCCGAGAGAGAATGAATTGAAGATGAGAGTGCCATTGAAGAGGTAATGCAAATGCGGGAGAACTAAGGGAACGGAGGGACAGAACTGAGCGTAGGAGAGTTAGTTCAACTCACCGCATCAAGGCGTATAGCTGATAGACAAATAGACAAAACCGGATAACACGACCGAATAGGGCTACGGAGCTAATCAAAACGTATGGGAATAGAAGGGAACTCTTGGGAGAGGAGCTGGCTGGGTGAGTAAAAGGAAGGGGTTTGATGGGGAAGGGGAGGGAGGGGAGGAGGTGAGAAGGTATGAGGGATGGGAGTGTGGAGGATATAGGGTGAGATGGGAGGTATGATTAAGACAGCTGAGTGAGGGGTAAATGGGAATAATACCACGGACCGCATGTATTATACCATCGGGATAAAGTCACAGGACCATGAGGTGCGATCAATAAAGTGGAGCCGATATAGAGTATACTAGAGATAGAGTATAGATAGATTAGGATAGTAATTATTAGAAAAGTATATAGATGAATATATATATTAATGTATAGTAGTGATATGAGAAAGAGTATGAGAATGATAGCAATAAGATGAATGAGAGAAGGATTTTTTAGATAGATAGATGAATGAGAGAGATTATAGAGAGTTATTAAGATAATGAATAGAAGTAAGAGAATAGAAATGATAGATTAGTAATATGTATAAGAGATAGAGTAAGAGGGGCAGATAAGTATGCTATTAATCAATGTCGCTTCGATTAACTATGTCAAATAAAAGGGAACATGCGGACCCGAACTGGCAAGAACACCCTCTACGACAATATAGGAAATCCACAAAAAAGGTGTCATGACGGGATGTAGTATATCGCAAACGCGACGCTGACCACAAAATGTGCTGTATATGGATGTGAGCGAGGGAGATGTGGCCGGAGGGGAGAGGTGATATGGGGCCGGGTAGAGGAGAGGGAGGGGTAGGAAGTTGCTGGCATACCAATTAGTAGATAATAATATATAGTAGAATCAAAATCAGAGCCATAATAAAGGGGACGTTCGTAAATGCAATAGGGAGATACGCAAGAGTAGGGAGAAGCAGCGCATAATAAATAGTATATCGGATAAAATACTATGGCCCACTCAGACTCCATATAACAAATCAGTACCTGAGTCTACAATACCCTGATTATAAAGCTTAACCGTCTAGTCTAGCACTTAATACTCCACTTCGAACGTAAATCGATGTATATAAATTAAATATAAATATAACAGTAAATATCACATTTACATTCCAAACCACCATCCACCCAAGAGGATTATTATATGTGAAGAGATTTAAGACAAAACTAAAGTAGCGTAGTCAAGTGATTACTAGTAATGAAAGTTTGAAGGGGTGAAAAAAAAATCTATGATAGTAAGAGAGAGGGAGTATAGGCAGTGATAGATAGGAGCGGGGAATTAGTTAGGGGGATAGAAAATATATGATAGAAAATCTAAGGGGGGATATTATAAATGATAAATAAAAATTAAGAGTGCTACAAAAAAGAATAAAAAGCGAAGGTAGTAGTGGGGGGGAGAAGAAGAGCGATATAGGAAAAAGGCAATGAGTGAGAAGAAGAAGTAGGAAATGGGGTATAATAACAGTATATATAAGAGTAAGGGTAGAAAAGTTATGAGGAAAAAGGGAGTATAGAGAGAGATAGGTAGGGGCGAATATATATAGGGAAGTTGAATATATATATAATATATATAAGTGGAAGAGTACTACATAGTAAATGTATAGATGATAATATATGGGAAAAGAGGTAAAGAGGGGAGGTAGTGTGTAGGGGGGAGGGAGTAAGAAAAATACAGGATAGAGATATATAATAATAAATGAGTACCATTGGGATATGGGGAAACCGTAACAAGCAGGGCCAGTATGATTATTAGAAATTTGGCGGTGTGGTCGGCGGCCGACCCGACCGCAAGGAGAGATATTATAATAAACGATATTGTAAAAACATCTGGGCCCCCGGCATGCCGACGAAGCCCGAAAGCTATATAAAAATTTTTTCTCTCAAAAATTGAAAGGGGAAATAAAAAAAAATATAATAGATAAATATATAGATATAAAAGGTATGCTGAATATTAAGATGTTTTATTTCCAATATAAAATAGAAAACACCACTAAAACGAAACTACTGTAATCAATCGAGCTCATAAACCAAACACAAAAAAAAAAAAAAAAATGAAGAAAAAGGAACAAAAGACAAAAACCACCCGCTCCCGCCACGCCTGACCAGCACACAGGGCCTGTCGAAGCTAGGACCACACACGCATGCGTGAAGGTTTGGTTTGGTGTACGGTCGAGGGCGGCCGGGCGCGAGGGGACAGTTCGTATGGGCACGCCGCGACGAGACTAGACCTCATCGTGCATTTATTATCAAAGAACCAAATTAAAATACAAAAAAAAAAAAGCATAAAAGACAGATACATGAACATATGATAAAATACATACATAGAAATTAACTCAAACAGGAGCTTGAATGAAGATGAGATTGAAGAAGATGAAGACTACAAATTATGAGTAATTTAAAAAAACGTGAGAAAATAAAATAAATCTGAAAACAGAAAATTCATATATTCCAACGCATATCCAAGAGAGTCAGAACACGTAATCACGATGATGGAAATTGAATGTATGATGAGTAACTTATAGCGTAGAAGATGTAAGACACTAACTTTCAGTTAAGAAAGCACAAAGAGAATGAAATATTTTCGATACACTATGATCACTATATGATCACCACTAGACTCACTACTTAGAATGAAAATATTATTATTCGCAAACTCGAAGCTTACTCACTAATGAATTAGTAAGAAGTAACCCAAGTTCAAGACGCAAAGAATAAATAAAGATGATATTTTTAAAGCGCACATACTCCATGATAAAAAGTAACTTGAAATTATTGATCCTCAAATTGAACATCGACCTACATCCATCGAACATTAAACTAGACACTTCACGTATACTCCCAATGATAGTAACAGTTTCTAAAAGAACTATCGAAAAATCCTAATTTTGATCCCCAATAATTAATTATTATCCCAAAAGAGAAGACCCAAAAATGATAGAAATTCATTATTTGTAACAAGACATCTGAGATTGTGTAAGGAGCCCATGCCCGAACGGGCCAAGATTAATTATAAGAAGAACAAACACCGTTTACAATCTTAACACAATATAGTTGTGAAGACTCGCACAAAATTACGTCAAAGGAATCCACGCGCGGACCCACGGGCAAAAAAAAATCGTGTCCTCTTTTATACCATCCACCACGACTATAAAAGCGAGAAGAGAGAGAGAAGAAACATCCGTTTCTGCGCGTCCGGTCCCCCCAATCGTCCGTGACAAAAAATTTCACGTTACTCAATATCACAAAACCCACAATAAAAATCAACAATACACAAAAAAAAAAAAAAATACAATACCAAACACACAAAAATAACCAACCGCTTCGTATGACCAGCGCAACCCAAATAATTCCAACCTAGACGTCTGACTCTACGCAACTAAAGTAAGTAATGAACTATCGGGCGCGCAGCTCAGGTCGGGCGAAGAATTTCCATAGTGGCCACACGAACAGCCCCCATGGAAATATAACTAAATCCACGGCCCGGGATATCACAGGCCTACAAACCAACTAGTAGAGCCTGGGCCGCCTCAGTATAGTAAAACCCGTAAGTAGGGTAAACAGAGTCGTATAGGGGAGGGAGGGGCCAGTACCCCCGTAGAGGGAGGAGCGAGTACGCAAAGCCTAACAGGATACACATACCGCGACACTCACCAAAGACTCAACAGTAACCGAGACAACTAGGGGTAGTACGGGTGACCGGTAGACCCAGCACCCTAGGAAATATATACTAAATGAGGGGAGATAAAAGCAGCACGAACCTAACCTACAGTGAATAGCTAGCCCCGGCAAAGCCGAGAAGACCCATCGCCCGTACCTGTACCAAGCGGTGATGACGGGAGGCCAACCCGGTAAGTAGGGAGGCTGATAGTGAGGAAAAATAAAAAAATATGACAATATAGGGAAGAGAAAGGCGATTATGAGAGGTATAAGAGCATTATGTATAAAACCAACAGAAATAATAGGGCGCTGAATAAGATGGCCGGGGTATACCAGCGATATAAGTAAGGCTAAAGCTTTAGGGTGGATGTGAGCTGCGAGAGACTGTTACTTAAAAATATGAGGGTAGGGTAAGGGGGGGAGGTAGGGGGGACAGGTGAGCATCAAGAGGAGTGGATAAGCGTGACAACATTTTTTACAAGGAGCCCAAGTAAGAGGAAGCTGACCGGGCGCGGGAGCCGATTGAGCGCGGTGAATGTGGAGAGAGAGGGGGTGGATGGAAGAGGTGAGCGATGTGGGCGCGAGGGAGGTCCTATGGGGCACTACATAAACCGCAGCGACGCTGCTATAATGGGCGCACCGATTATATGTATCCTATAGAGTATCAATAGTATGATTGCTATATACACCTATAAATTATAATTAGATAAATTATTATCGTTCCTTTGTATTGAGGCCGGTTAAGGGATACGATTTGGATTTAATGATTATTCAGTCCATATAGGATCAATTAGAGGGATGTGATAATGAGACAACCTGAGCTAGGAACGGAAGCACAAAGTTTTTATAAATATCTGTACACACTAAAACAAATAAATAATTTACGCAAGCCATTCGCCAATACACACACCATCAAATACTCATTTAAACCTTAAATTAATATAATCGTCCCAAGTCTTAATACACTAATAAAATAAAATAACTCCATCTCAATTCATAATGTACCTAAACCTATCATATTGATCTTCATTTAAGAATATTATAAACAAAAATTTATTTATTTTTACATCTTAAAAAAAACATCAAAACTATATACCAATAATTAAACAAACCCCTCTTTCAAATCTAAATTTCTCATCAATAAATACTTTAATAAAAATATATAATTAAAAAACTAACTATATAATGTCAATAAAATTAACAAAATTTTCAATACATCCCCCATGTTTATTTTCTACATTTCCCACCACATAGATTTTATCTCTTTTATTTTTTTTTTTATTTTGTTTACTTATATTTATCCCGTCCCATTGAATTTACTTATTTGCCGCATTCATTTTTTTATCTGTTAATTTATTTATTCTGCTCTAATCTTACCTCCTTTTACTTATGAAACCAATCATTTGATTTTCATCTCCAGAGCAAAAACCCATTCTCCAAACTCCTCACTAAATTATATATATTTTCTGATAGTATCATAATGTGTCAGAATTCCTCCAGTAGAATCATTGTACACGAAAATAATATGTAAAGCATTTTCCACGCATTAATTCTATCCAGATATTTGAAGTAAATTTACATTAATGTACATAAACATTATTCTAATTATTATGAGAATATCACCACATAACCAGTAACCAGCTTAAGAGATTGACTAACAATTCTCCCTGCACGAACTTAAAAATCCTAACCTCTCCTATACCGTACTATTGATCATTGTATCCTTATCTTATAAATTCAAACTCAAACCATCAGTATGTAGAACATCACATAATCAATTACCTTATTATCTTTTATTGCGCAAATGTATCCTTCAAATTTTCTTTCAGAACCTCGACGCACCTAAATATGTGATTAATCAGCCGTCAAGATGACGACGATGAAGTAACAATTCGAGAAGGATGACCGCAACATCTGACTCTCCCAGAGAGAAATTAGAATAGTGATCCAACAACTCTTTTTTATTCCCTCGCTGAGACAATTACTCCACAAATCTTCAATATTTTTAATAAAAGCTGTTAAAAGTCAGCATGTA
>JABUQX010126645.1:5000-17500 GCA_015478945.1 Trachelipus rathkii | reverse complement strand
CAAAAATTTTCCCCTGTTCTTTCATAAACCCTTGTAAACAATGTAAAAATACAATGCTGGCACTGTTACTCTTTCTCCAACTACATGACAAACCCTTGAAGCCGTCATCTTTATGTTGAGATGAAAGTACACCACGCTGAATCATCATGATATCATCTGCAACAGGTATTTGAGCAAAACCTTCCAAATTGTTTATTGTTGAACAATATTTATTTATTTATACGAGTTTATATGCTAATATTTCTCCTTAAAAATAATTTGAATCCACAGTCGATACCATATTCTCATCTAATAATTATATTAACGGCCTAAAAAAATCTCAATTTTTAAAGCTACTTGACATTAATATGGATGACGCAATTTTCCTGGTCAACAATAAACTCTATTCCCAACTTGACGGCATGACTATGGGGTTGCATATAAGCTCTGTTTTTTGCTAATGCATTTCGACTCTTTAACGAAGAACACTGGTTGAATATTTGTTCTTCTGAACTTAATCCAACAAAAATATAAAATAATGGTACTGATTGCTTCATAGTGTTTGGTAAGCAACATCAGGCTTCATTATTTTTAAGTTATATTAATTGTAGTCAGATATGTAGAACAATTTCCTACATTTTCTTAAAATTTTTCAAGAACTATATATCTACTTCTTTATTCAGAAAGCAAACTACTATGATGCTAGGCATAAATTTATTTAGTTTCACCCAAACTAAATGAAAACTCTCTTGCCTTCAATATTGAATCTTCGGAGTTTTACAACTCTACACTGCCTGAAACAATTTTTACCTATCAAAATAGCTTACCCAATTTTTTAATTTTAATTTATTTTCATAACAATGCCTACCACCACAGCAAAGGAAATTAAGGCCGTAAATCTCCTTTCATCTAAACCCTACTCTTCAGTACAATTCATTTATGTTACAATTAATAAAGTTGAAACATCCAATCTCTTAAGATTTAATAATATACTCCTTTTGCATTTAATGTCGTCATCGTATATATTGATATTTATAACTTTATGAAATGCAATGCCGGTTACGAGAGTCAGACCTCAGAATCTCTTAGCACTTGGACATGTCAAATAGAACTGGTCTACCATTTACATCCGCAGAATATCCATTAACCGGCCCTACACTTCAGATCTCGGTCACCGTATTCTGCGTAAAAATTTAGCATCTTGATTTTAATAAGTTATTCTCTGGGCCGAAAAATTTTGGAGAGCATTTTCATCTTCAGTCTTAAGGGGAGACTTCATAACTAGACCCCCTACTTTTTGAAAGCAAAATCAAAATTTTCACATTTTTTTTTTATTATCTAAATTAGTAGAAAAATTCCTCCTGAACATCATGGTGTAATTATTTTTTAAAAATTCTAAATAGTTTTTTTAGATACAGAAATTTATTTAGAGAGGTGTCGAACTAAAAAATTTCAATTCCAGTCAAAATTGCAATTCCAGGTTTAGGATCAAAAAATGTTTTTTTTTTTTATAATTATAGAAAATCTAATTTTTTTTTCATATTCTCAACCTCTAGCTCATTCTTCGGATTTTATCAGCAAATAAAGGGAGCGGAGCCGGGAGCCGGAGCCGGAGCCGGAGCTGGAGCCGGAGCGGGCCGGAGCCGGGCCTGGGTATATATTTTTTCAGGAAATAATTTTTTTAGATGATGAAAAATTTATAGGCAGAAGATGTGACTGAACAATTTTCAAATAGTACAGAATCCTAGTCGGCTCCGGATCCGGATCACACACCAAGTAGGAGTTCGGACCGGAGGCCCCGGCAGCCGAGCTGGATCGAGCCGGAGCCGGAGCCGGAGTATGATTTTTTTTCGAAGAATATTTTTTTAGAAGATCTGCTGAAAAATTTTCAAATAGTGCAGAACCTTATCGATCCGAGCTGAAGCCGAAGTTGGAGCTGGAGCCGAGCCGCGAGCCGGAGCCGGAGCCGGTCCTGGGTATGATTTTTTTTCAAAAATATATTTTAGGTGAAAAAATTAATGCCAGAAAACTGCTGAACAATTTGCAAATAGTACAAAACCTTAGTAGATCCGGGCAGGTGAAGTCGGAGCCGAGCGGAGCCGGAGCCGGAGCCAGCCGGAGCCGGAAGCCTGGGTATGAATTTGTTTCAAAAAATATTTTTTTAGGTGAAAAATTTAATGCCAGAAGACGTACTGAACAATTTCAAATAGGCAGAATCCTTATCCGGATCCGACCAGAGTCGGAGCCGGAACCGGAGTCGAAGTGGGAGCCGAAGTCAGAGCCGGTGCCGCATTTTATTTTTTTCGAAATTTTTTTTTAGGTGAAAAATTTATCACCAGAAGAATGCTGAACAATTTCAAATATTGCAGAAACCTTAGTTGGATCCGAATCCGGAGCGGGAGCCGGATTCTGGGTTTTAAATTTTTTTTTAGAAATTTTTTTTTAGAAAATAACATTTGTTGCCAGAAGACGTGTCTATATCTTATGGTTCCAAGATAATGCAGAATCCTTAGTGGGATCCGGATCCGGAGTCGGAACGGAGTCGGAGCTGGAATCGGAGCCAGATACAATAAGTACATTTTCTTCTATATAATTATTTATTTTTTAGATGAAAACATATCTCCAGAAGTCGTGGTAAACAATTTTCAAATAGTGCAGAAACCTTAGTCAGGATCCGGAGCGAAGGTGAAGTCGGGAGCCGTGTGGTCTCATTCTTTAGACCTTGAATTTTTTTCAAAAAAAATAATTTTGTTAGGTGAAAAATTTAATGATAGAAGACGCACTGAACAATTTTCAAATAGTGCAGAAACCTTAGTCAGGTCAGGGATTCCGGATCCGGATCGGACCGAGACAGATCTGAGGGGTCATAAATTTTTTCAGAAATAATTTCTTAGAATGAAAAATTTATGCCAACAAGATTGCTGAAACAATTTTCAAATTAGTGCATAATCCTTAACGGATCCGGATTTGGAGTCGGGAGCCGGAGCCGGAGCCGGAATTGGAGCCGGAGGTGGATCGGAGCCACAGGATGATTTTTTCGAAAAAGATTTTTTTAGGTGAAAAATTTCAGAATAGTTCAGAAACCTTAGTCGGATCCGGATCCGGAGCTGGAGCCGGATCCTGGGTATGATTTTTTTAAAAAATTATTATTTATAGAGTAAATTATGCCAAAGACGTACTGAACAATTTTCAAATAGTTCAGGAACACTTTAGTCAGATCCGAAGCCGAAAGTGAAGTCCGGAGCTGGAGTAGGAGCCGGAACTGGAGTCAGAGCCGGGAGCCTGGCGTATGTATTTTTTTCAAAAAAATTTTTAGGGAAAAAATTTAATGCGAAAACGTACTTTGAACAAATTTTCAAATTAGCGCAGAAAACCTTAGTGCGGGTCCGGATCCGGATAAAGATTCCGCGAGCATTATCCTTGGTATAAATTTTTTCAAGAGATAATTTTCTTAGATGAATAATTAATCAGAAGTCGGAATCCGGATTATGATTTTTCGAAAAAAAATTTTTTGGAAAAATTTTATTGATAGAAGAAGTGCTGAACAATTTTCAAATAGGCAGAAACACCTTAGTCAGGGATTCCTTAAGCCGAAGCCCGAACTCGGAGCCGTGTCGGAGCTGGAAGCGAGCCAGAGCATGGAGCCGGAGCCGGAGCCGGATCCTGGTATTAATTCGTTTCAAAAAATATCTAGCGAAAAAAATGTATTCCAGAAGACTGTTAACAATTTTCAATAGTACAGAAACCTTAGTCCGGATCCCGGAGCCGGATCCGGAGCATAAAACCCGGAGCCAAGTCTGGGATGAATTTTTTTTTAAGAAATATTTTCTTTAAAGGTGAAAAATTTATTTGAAAGAAGATGTGTCTGAACAATTTTTCAAATAGTGCAGGAACCTTTGATGAATCCGGATCCGGAGCAGGATCCGGAGTGGATCCGAAGCGGACTTGCTGTATAAATATTTTTCAAGAAATATTTTCTAGTTTGTAAAAGTATTGCAGAAGACTTGCTGACTAATTTTCAAATATTTCAAAAACCTTAGTCGGACCCGGTCCGGAAGTCGGGAACCGGGAGCCGGAGTTAGAGCCGAATCCTGTTTATAAATTTTTCAAGAAATATTTTTTTAGATGAAAAAATTTATATTGCCGGAAGACGTGCTGAAAAATGTTCAAATAGTGCAGAAGAAACCTTAGTTGGATCCGATCCGGAGTCGGAAACGGACCGGATTCTGGGGTTATAATATTGTCCTATAATATTTGTTTTGTGTTGAAAAGTTTATTGCCAGAAGATGGACTAAACATTTTCAAAATTGTTCAGAAACTATAGTGGCATCCAGCGCCGGATGTGGAGCCGCAGCCGGAGTATGAAACGGAACCGGATTCTGGGCAAAATGTTTTCAAAAAATTTTTTTAGGTGAAAAAATTTATTGCCAGAAAGTACTGCACAATTCTCAAACAGAGAAACTATAGTCGGAGTTGGAGCCGGAAGCCGGAGAAAAATGAATTATATTTTTCCTTTTTGGGTTGTAAAAGAAATATATCAAAGGCTTGAATTGATTCAATTGAAAAAGAATATATATAATATATATAATATATAATTACTAATATATATATATAATATATATATAATATATAATAATATATATATATATATATATATATACTATATATATATATATATATATATATGATAATATATAATATATATATAGTAGTTATATATAATATATATATATATATATATAATATATATATATATATATATTATATAATCATAATATAAATATATATAATAAATATATATATATATATAATATATATATATTAATATATATATATATATATATATATATATATATATATAATAGGGATTGGGTTATGAAAGAATCAGAGGTGTGGGTGAGGTAGCAAGGGATGGTGTGATGATGGAGAATTGAAGATAGTGGAGGGTGCCCTCCTATTATATGCGGATGATTTTTAGTTTAGTGTGGGCAATCTGAAATAGCTTTGAGGGGATTAGTAGAGAGAGATTTGGCAGGTGTGTTAAAGGAGGGGTTTTAAAGTAAACGTAGAATAGAGTAAGGTTCTGGTTTGAGTGAGGATAGTTCTCTGTGTAAAGTTATGCGTAGATGGTGAGCAGCTGGAACAAATGTTCGTAAGTTCAAATATTTAGGATATATGGTGGATGAAAAAGAACGATGATGCAGAATGTAGTATGAAAGCTGTGAAATGGAAGGAAGATGGCTGGTGCCAACTTAAATTTCTAGTGGAGCAAAGGAATAAGCCTGAGTGTGTAGGGTTTACATGACGGTATGCTATTACATGTGTAATTGTATAGTAGTGAGACTAGGGTCTGCGATTAAGAGGTACAGATATAAAGGAAGATAAAAACTTCTGCTGGCGGCTACACGGCATTTTGATGGGTTGCTCCTGGGTTACAGGAGCATCCAACCAAAGTCAAGCCACGCCGACATGGGCATAAGATGCTTGTTGCGATAAATTGCCATAATAAGACGATGAAAAATTTCACTCGCGCCAGGACTCGAACCATACAACAGCGTCGCCTTAGACAATGTACAGGAGCTCTACCACTGCTCCAATCTGCCTCTCCAAAAATAGAGGGTATCTCGGATCAGTTTTCAAGTCTCCTGCTTCCATATCGCTGCTTTGAAACGGTACTTATTTAAATCCATAGAAGGGTGCTTTTAACCCCTTACTGGGTCTACACAGCATTCTGCTAATTTGCTCCCGTGTTACAGGAGCAAAAAACCCAAGTCAGGCCACGCCGACATAGGAACATCATTCTTGTTGCGATAAATTTGCCAATAATAAGAGGAAGAAAAATTTCACTCGCGCCAGGACTCAAACCGTCAACAACAGCGTCACGTTAGGACAATGTACAGGAATTCCACCACTAGTCCGCATCCGACACCACAAAAATAAGCGTATCTCCTTACAGTTTCAAGTTTCCTGCTTCGATATCACTGCTTTGAACTCGATACTTATTTAAATCCATAGAAGGGTGTTGGAACCCTTGCTGGGGTTACACGGCATTCTTCTGGGTGTCCTGCCGGTTACAGGAGCAACGACCAAAGTCAAGGAACGCCGACATGGGCACAACATGACTTGTTGCGACAAATTGCAATAAAAGACGAAGAAATGTTCACTCGCGCCAGGGACTTAGAACCCGCGACAACGAGCGTCGCCAATAGACAATATAACAGACACATTCAAACTTCGCAGCTTCGTCTCCCAGAAAAAGAAGCCATCGTGAAATATTTTCAAATTTCTTGCTTCAATATCACCCTTTGAAACTCGATATTTATTTAAATCCATATAGAAAGAGTGGTTGAACCCCTGCTGGGGCTAAACGGCATTCTGCTAGTTGCTCCCGTGTTACAGGAGCAACCAACCAAAGTCAGGCCACGCCGACATGGGAACAACATGCTTGTTGCGACAAATTTGCACTAATAAGACCAAGAAAAATTTCACTCGCGCCAGGACTCGAACCATTGACAACAGCGTCGCTGTTAGACAATGTACAAGAGGTTAAACCACTAGTCAGATCCGACACCCCAGAAAAAAAGGTATTTCGTTACAGTTTTCAAGTTTCCTGCTTCGATTTCACTGCTTTGAAACTCGATACTTATTAAAATCCACAGAAGGATGGTTGGAACCCTTTCTGGGGCTACACGGCATTCTTCAGGGGTGCTCATGGGTAACAGGACCAACCGACCAATGTCAAGGCACGCCGACAGACGCACAACATGCTTCTTACAACAAATTTGCAATAATAAGAAAAAAAAATTTGCTCGCGCCAGGACTCGAACTATCGACAACAGCGTCGCCGTTAGACAATATACATGAGGCTCTACCACTAGTCCGATCCGCCTCCCTAGAAAAAGAACGCATCTCGGAAGTTTTCAAATCTCCTGTCTCAATATCACTGCTTTGAAACTCGACACTTACTTAAATTCACAGAAGGATGATTGGAATCTCTGCTGGGGCTACATGGCATTCTTCGGGTGCTCCTGGGTTACAGGAGCAAACCGACCAAAGTCAAGGAACGCCGACATGCGCACAAGATTCTTGGTTGCGACAAATTTGCATAATAAGACGAAAAAAATTCACTCGCGACAGGACTCTAGAACCATCGACAAATGCGTCGCCGTAAGAATGTAGAGGTGGCTCTACCACTTGTCCGGATCTACCCTCCCCAGAAAAAGAAGGCATCTCGAAGTTTTCAAATCTCCTGCTTTGATATCACTGCTTTGAAACTCAATACTTATTTAAATCCACAGAAGAATGGTTGGAACCCCTGCGGGCTCCACGCATTCTCAAGGGTGTTCATGTGTTACAGGAGCAGACCGACCAAAGTCAAGGAACGCCGACCTGCGCACAACATGCTTGTGCACAAATTTGCAATAATAAGACTGAAAATTTTTCACTAATACCAGGTTCGGAACATTTACAACAGTTACGCCGTTTGACAATATACAGGAGCCTCTACCACTAGTCTTGATGCGCCTCCCCAAAAAAGAAGCCTTCTCGGAAGATTTCAAATCTCCTGCTTCAGATATCACTGCGTTTGAAACTCGCTACGATATTTAAAATCCCACAGCAAAGGTGTTGGCGAACCCCCTCGGCGCTTACACGGGCATTTGTCAGGGGTGTCATGGGTTACAGGACAGCCGACCAAAGTCCAAGGATCCCGAATGCGCACAACTTGCTCGTTGCGAGAAATTTGAATAATAAAGAGGAAAAAAATTCATCCGCACCAGGACACTAACCATTCGACAAGGAGCGTCGCCTGTTAGACAATTACAGGAGGCTTTACTACTAGTCCGATCCACCTGTCCAAAAAAGAAAAAGACATCTCGGAACAGTTTTCAAGTCACCTGTTTCGACATAACTGCTTTGAAACTGTACTTATTTAAATCAATAGAAGGTTGTTATATATATAGTATATATATTATATATAATATATATATATATATATATATATATATATATATATATATATATATATTATATATATAATATATATAATATATATATATATATATATATATATATTATATACTATATAATATTATATATATATATATATATATATTATATAATATATGATATATAACGTTGTTGTTTTTTTTGCCGTCTAAAAAAAATGAAAAATTGTTTCAAATGTTTATTTGTGTTTTTCTTGCATTTCATTTTTTCGTCATGATGATATAAAAAAAAATTCCATTAAAAAAAAACCCGAACAGATTTATTTCTTCACAATTTGGTACCAAGCTCAAAAATATAAACGTGTAACACAAACTGACGTTTAATTTAAATGTGGTAGATTAAGGTGTGTCAGCTGGTTGACTTATTCTCTGTTCAACAAATTTTGAAAAGTATTTTCAGAGATTGTAAAATTTTTTGTTAAAAAAACAAATTTTCAAATAAGGTGTCTAACTAAAATTTGTTACCACACTAAATTGGAGTAGTCAGTGCAAAAAATGACAAATTTAAATAAATAGTTCTAAGAGCCTCAATAAATTTCAAACGAAAATCAAAAAAAAAAAAAATCCTCTCTTCACACCCCTAAAACTGTTCAAAAACGAACAGTTTTTTTTGTTTGTTTTTCATAAAATTAAAGATATCATAGTTGTTCATCAAAAAAACATTTACTTTTATCGGTTTGGAATAGTTGAGATTTTGCTATGAAGTCTCCCCTTAAATTAGAACTCAATAGCTATTGGTTAATAATTATACTTTTTGCACCCTGAGAGTGGTTCTTTAAACCTTTATCTAATTTTCTAAATATAACTGTATAGTTATTACTTTAATTATAATTTGATTTTATATTCGGTTCTTGCAAATATTTATTATTATTTATATTATTAATATTATTATTATTATTATTATTATTATTATTATTATTATTATTATTATTATTATTATTATTATTATTATTATTATTATTATTATTATTATTATTATTATTATTATTATTATTTTTGCTATTATGATTATTAATGTTCTTTTATTGGAACTTATTTTTCGAGTAATTATTATTATTATTATTATTATTATTATTATTATTATTATTATTATTATTATTATTATTATTTATATATTCATTATTATTATTATTATATTATTATTTGATTATAATAATATACTTATTATTCATTATCATTCTTATTATCCATCATTATTTTATAACTATTTTTATTTGTATTAAATTATTACTATACTATTCATTATTTTCATTATTTTATTATATTATTAATTGTAATTATTATTTCTTATTTTCAGGTTATTATTATTAATTATTATTATGATTATTTTTAATCAATAATATAATATATTATTCATTATTATTCATTTTTATTATTATTAATTATTATTATATTATTATTATTATTATTATTATTATGATTATTATTATTATTATTATTATTATTATTAGTATTATGGCATTTATGTGGAACGTCATAGATGGATACGATGACGTAAAAAATATGCAAAGGTACTAACCTAATATATATATATATATATTATATATTATATATATCTATAATATATTCTAGTATATATATAAATATATAATATATATAATATATAACTACCATATATACTAATATATATATAATAATATAATATAGTATATAATATATGATCGACTATATATATTATATATATACTATATTATATACTATAATACTATTATATATATATAATATAATATATGTTTATAGTATATGTGTTATAAAATAATTACTTGTAATTGTACTAGTGAACTGGTGGTCCTTCCTTGACAAACTGTGGCTGAACGTAACATTGGACAACTGTGACTTGAACGTAACATTCAGCTCTTAGTATAGGATTTATCCAGAGAGTATTTCTATCAATCGCAATGCAGTCAGCTTGAAGAAAGGGCAACATTTCTTGGGATTTTCTGTATATACTAGAACGCCTCCAGAGCCGCGGCCATCCAATACAGTGATTATCTTATAATATATATATAATATAATATATTACTATATACTACTATATATATATATTATATTATATAATATATATATATGATATATAATATATTATACTTACTTCTCAAATTATCACACCACTAGTTCCATATGACGTTAACTGATTAGAGAAAGAACAGAAGACTGTGTACTTTTATTTATGCAACGTTCCAGTAGCATCGGAGGACACGATTATTAAAGTAGTAAGATTGTCAGAAGTAGGTCTGCCCTGAGGGAGGTTCCCCTGGGGCCTGCGAGAATGGGTAATGTTGTATCCGAGGTCGTGTTTTCCTCCAACGGTGGGGATGTTATCGCGGTGCGTGAAGGGTTCGTCGTGTGGTAGTCGTTTACTCAATTAACGGCGGTATGGACCGTGCTCCTGTGACGGATGGACGACTTGGAGCGACCACCATGCATTGCGCGTCTTATTGAGGTGCCAAATGTCTCCACGAAATCTGATCCACACGACGATACGCAGCCGCCTTTCAGGCAGACGATCTGGAGGGTTCCCGGCAGTGGTTGCCACCGCCGTCTCAACCATGTCTCAACGATGCCGTTTAATTGGGTTGTTTAGGTCGGAACTGTGTATTCATGATCTGAATCCAATTGTTACTGAGTGTTTTATCGTCGTGTAGATAATTCCGGTGACACATCTTTATCTTGTGAGGTCGTTACGTTGATCAATGTATCGCTAGGACGGTATCCGTCACCGATGTAAGCGGGTAACGTTATGGCACTGGACATACGGGTCAAAGGGATGTTTTGCGTTGTCCTGTTGCGGTGGATACTAGGAGACCGCGCATCTAGGACACGCAACGCTGTGTGAGCCCCATAAAGGAATTATGCCTCCCCAAGAACTATTGATAGAGGTCCACCTCGGCCAAATAGCAATAACCTACCCGCCACACTTACATTGCGGACTACTCTCCATTAAGTCGGGGTCGATAGATCCTGAATCGCTGCAACTCGGGAGGTGTAATAGACTTAAGCTGGAAGCTGCATCCGTAAACTACACATTCGCTCAAACCGATGCGGACGGTTCAACTGTAGTTGTTCCTTTGCAAATGCTGGGTCGCGCCCGCCGGTGCTCCCTGTCTTATTGATGACCGGCCTCGGGACGTAGCCGCAAATTATCATTTCCGGGCGAGGCGTCCACGTATTGGTTATTATCACTCACATGGGTCCTTGTTAACGTCATATGAGCTAGTGGTGCGTTAATTTTTGCCCGATAAGTATTAGATATATAATATATATATATAGTAGAATATATAGTATATATATATAGTGATATATATTAGTATTATATATACGTGTATATATATATATAGTATATATATATATTATATATATATATTATAATACTAGTATAAGGCATATATTACTAACCTATATATATATAGGTATATATATATGTATAGTGGAAGTTCTTGCAAACATTTGCATTTTGGTGTACATATGTTTATTAGTTGAACAGGTTCTTCAAAATTATAGTAGCAGCCCTGATAACTCCATTGAACGACGTTTGCCATGCTATGTTGTTATAAATATTATGAGGATGGTCTTTTTGAGACAAATGACTCTATGTGACTAGGAAGGTGATGTGGAAATGGATTCAGATGGGGAAGAAAGGCTGAGACGTTGGTCTCGACGAGGAGGTGCAGCAATTCCTGATGGTTAGAAATAGTCGTATAACAGAGATTTGGGTTGTGTGGCGTTTTCAGTGGTATTTGGTGGAGGTACTTCGCCGTGAATAAGAAGTAAGCTGAGTTTAAAAAAGGCCATCTTATTATGTGGACTTGGTTGGTCTTTGGAAGAGCAATCAAAATCCTCATGTTTAGGAATGGAAGCGATTTCAACATCTGCCAAACAAGAAGATTCAGAGATGAGTTTAGAATATAGGAACGTTTCTATGGAGGCAGTGTAAGAAGGTGACACCGAAAAGTGTCGCTTTCTTTGTAAAGACATTATAGTGGCGAAATTGGGATCCAACATGGGATCCGTTGGGTTACTGAGGTCTGACGCTAAAGACTTTGTCAGTGAGCCATCAGGCGGGTGATATGGAAAACTGCATAATCCGGGCTAAGATAGGGAACCTCTGGGTTCCCTTTCGTGATACTAACAGATTTATAACGCTTGGAGCGCTTGCTGTGTTTGCGTTGACCGGTTTTGCATTCATCTCTCTCGGAAGCGCTAGAAGCATTAGAGTGAGAGCGGGTCGTCACATCAGGCTCTATTTGGGAACTATAAGTTTCATCCGCTAATGCAAAAAATCCTTTAGGGAGTGCTGAGGTAGGAAATTCGGAAGAAGAGTTATCGGAGAATTCAGAGGAGCTCGAATAATCCAGTAAGCTATCAAAGAGTTGGTTGGTGGGATGTTCAATAGCTGTGATTGTTTGTGAACAACCTACTGAAGTCGATTGTTTTGTCTTAGGAATAGACTTATGACAAGGTCTCTTCTGAGTTGCATTTTTTACATACGGGATCAGTGTGTCTTGTGTTTTTATT
>JABUQX010126644.1:12500-15923 GCA_015478945.1 Trachelipus rathkii | reverse complement strand
CATTGCTTCGTTCCAGTTTTGTTTTTAACTCTCCGACCCAAGACTTTTTAGGGAAAAACTTTCGATTTTTAGAGCGCCGATTACAAAAAAAAAAAAAAAACCATGGTTTAAACAAAGTAGTTTAAATTAAACAAGCCTCTTTTATTAGATTAGGGCTCTGCCCGTGAGCGGTGGTGTTTATCTTCTGTAAAAATTTGATTAGTTTCTTCGAAGAATGGATCACTGCAAATAAAGAAAAATGGCTACCATGTTCGTACCATACTATAATCTTTAATCCAAGCACACGAAAAGGTTTAACTACTAACAAAAAAAATTTCTTTTTTCAATTCAAATTTGTCTTGCCTTAGCTGCAATTCTTTTTTAACTAATATATTAAATTTAGTGTTTGAGTAGCTTAAACAGGAATACATAACAAAAGAATCCAATGCTGTAGGATCTACGTCACGCAATTATTTCCAAGTGTCCTAAAATCCAAATGAAATAATTTGTCACATTTTTTAACGCTCTAATTAAAACAAGAATTTAATGAATCACACATAATGAGTTGATAAACTTTATTGTCATTGATAAAAATAAATAAAATGTAAAAATGACCTTGGTGTAAGTTTTATTTAAACGAATACGAACTGTATATAGCAAATAGATACTCGATGTCGTAAATACAATGAGGTAAGAGTTTCATTTTTAAGTTAAAGATTCATTATATTAAAAGCATAATCTGTAAATACATTCTTTTGAGTAACATACATAACTGGCATTATTACAGTTGAGAGTTTGATAAAATTAACGAAGTATTGCAAGATCTGCAATGCTTTTTGCAAGTGGCTTTTAAACTGTAATCATAATAAGCATTACTTACTTAAGTTGCAATTATAAGTAAAGTCGTCATAGAATTTTTTTTTCAATCTATCCACCAATACAAGATAATTCTTTTAACATAAGGAAAATATACAGAATACTTAATGACTTAATCCCAAACTTTTTTTTATATATATTCCTAATGACATTATAAGCTTCAGCTTCGAACAGGTCCCCTATTCTACAACGGAAGTCTCAAACAGTACGTTTAATGCCCTGGTTTTATTAGATAGCGATCAAGGATTGTGCATTGATCTTTAAGAAAAAGTAGAAAATAAATCTATTCTTGACCGCGCAATAGTTCTATAAAAAAAAATGCAATAGAATTCTTCTGTCTGATCCCCAATTCTCTTTTCCAAAATATTTTACGAGTACCGTGGGTTTCTCTGCTTACTCCTAATATATTTAAAATTTATATTTTCCATTAAACTATTGGTTAATATATAATACAACGACTTTTTTATTTGCGAACTGTGAACTTGAATTTCGTCCCATGCAAGTTTACAGGAGATAATGGATGATAGGGGAAATCACTTAGAAGATATCTTGTGAAGACGACAATTGGTCGTTTCAAATTAACTTAAAACCACAGGTTTCTGATAATTTCAGAAGTGAAAATAAGGTTTTCTGAATTGTTAAAACAAACACGAAGTATTGGATAAGAAAACCGGTGTCTAATCAGTTGCATAGAAAAAGAAAATCTTATATCAGTGGAGTTCATTTAATAAAAAAAAAAAGATCACATTAAAAAGCAAGAAAAATTGGATCCGTGGAGTTCATTCCACAATACGTTCATATAGCTACCATTTTAGAATAAAAAATGTGCGATTCCACATCCCGTTTCAACATTTCTGGTTCAGTTATCTACTTCAATGGTTTTCAACTTTTTTTTTTGGTGTAGCTTCCACTTTCAACTAGTTGTGCTGTCCAACGCCGCCTTTCATTTGGGAGAGGCAGAAATGTGACAATTTATTAAAAAAGGATGAAAAAATAATTTTACTAAAAAATGCATTGTAAAATTTTTTTTTTCTATGGCCAAGTTTTTATCGAAAACGTAATCATTTTCAACATGTATTGTCTTTTATGTTTATCTTTAGTTTTATTCAAGTAAATATTAACAGCAGTCATGTATAATTGAATTGCTATTGAAGATAATTTCATATGTTACCTCACCCCCCCCCCCTCCATATTTAACTATTTTGGTTAGGAGGAAAATCTTAATTTCATTTCTAGAAATATCAGATGCCAGATTATTCACCATTTTTTTAGTTCAACTTTTATAAAATATAATTTCGGATTTCTATCCTCTAAAAATTTAAAACATTATTATTAGCTATAGGCACAAAAAAAATCCGATACAATAATATATTATAATTTTACTGTATTACATTTAAATATGGAATAACTAACATTCTATGATTCACTATTGCTCTTCATAAATGATTTTCAAATACGTTTAAATTATAGTATTAGTATTTTCTTTTTTTAATCTTTCGGTAATACTCCTAAAAAATGTATATTTTAAAACCAATTTAAACTTCAAAATTAGATTTAAAATTCAACAGAGTTCATGTGATGAGTTAATTACTTAAAGAACAAAAAAATAAAAGAGCAAAGGGTCATAGAGTAAAAAGATTTGAAGTTTTGCCTTGAGTGAAACAAGCTTTTACGTCATTATGTCAGTCAATTCTATAATAAAACCGAGGCAAAGAGTAAACACAATCCATAAAAGTATTAGAAATTACAAATCACGAATAAAAAATTATATATATATATTATATATTATAATATATATATATATAATATAATATTATATATTATATATATATATATTATATATATATATATATATTATATATATATATTATATATTATATAAAATTATAATATATATATATATATATATATATATATTCTTTCGGTACATATTAATATAGGTTTGAGCAAAATATTTTCTACTCTGTAGGAAAAGCATGAAAACACTAAAAAAAATGCACAATTATTATTTATAATTACCGTCACTCCCTCCCTCTCCTGCAGACTTATCTTTATTTAGTATAGTTTCCATTTGTAATTAAGTTTTTGTATTCATCTCTATGTATATATTCACAGGGTAAGAAAATATTTAAACCACCAACAAATTTTCATTATTTTTTTTCTGTTTATATTTATAAATAAACTCTCCTTCCTTCGTTACTCTTAAAAAAAAACACTCTTGTTCTAAATATGTAACGAGTGAAAAGTACATGCGTGTGATGATTTTTTTTAGTGCTCTGACTCACATTGTTAATAATTATTTTATTCATCATTTGTAGTTTTTTTTTTTTAATAAACTTTTTAGATTTGCAAAAGATAGACCTTACATGATCGGAAGCGACCAATAAAAAGTAGACCATGTTTGAAAATTCGGTATAATTATTATATATATATAATATATATATATATATATATATATAATATATATATATTATATATATATATATATATATATTATATTATAATAATATATATATTATATACTATATATATATTTTATTATTACCGTGTATATATATATATAATATT